>JAIPRM010002118.1:0-32422 GCA_025469315.1 Stegophylla sp. TES_Ste_2020 | reverse complement strand
TTGGACAAGTATTTCTATACGAAAAAGTGTTAACAGAAAAAAAAAAAAATAAATAAAAAATAAACATCATTGTAAAAACACTAGCTTCTTCACTTTGTTCAGAATCTAAAAAATAAAATTAATATAGGAATAAAATTGCACATAAATTGCGGCGATAAGAGTGTTACTCATATATTTAAACTGATGTGCTTTAATCCCGCTAATTGGAATAATATGTTATAAATATTTAATTTAATTTAATTTATATATTAGGCATGATCGACGAGTTTGTTATTCTTTTTTGATATGATTAGTTTTTACTAAAAAGTAAAAAGTATCTAATCTATATCCAATATCCATAGACACGGGACATTTCAAGTTTTTCAAAATAGAAGTACATTATTGTATCGTATTTGGGAAATTCCCTGTTTTTTTTTTTAAGTTTTCCTCTAAAGAAATTTTAATTTCTTGACCACACAAAAAATCGTTAGTTAAATTATATTATACAAGCGTATTTAATAGTAGTTAATTTATGCTCAAAATATAAATGATAGATTTATTTTCGTAACATATTCAATTTATTGTTTTTGGGTTGTACGTTTTGTAAAAATCTAAAGAACTTATTAAAAATAAATTAATTAAAAATTTATTAATAAATTTATTCTAAAAGAACAGTACCTTTACGATTTTATCGTTCTCAAAAATATTCAGTTATGGTTTCGGTTTCAGTTCTAAAAAAATTTATAATAATATTAGGATTTCGGTTTCGGTTAATTAATATTAATACAAGCAGTTTACTGCTTGTAAAAAGATTTTCAGAAATAAATAACAAAAATCAGATAATAATCATTTTAAAACTACATTCATAATCTATAAATTATAATAATCTAATATTTGTATATTTTATAAGCTAAATACAAATTGTTGATGTCCATGATAATCAAACCATTTGATATTTCATGTAATCATGTAATTTTTTGCCATAATTATAAATTGATCATAAGATAAGACAAATACAAATAAGATATTAAGTGTATATTATTATCGGTATGTGTGCGTGAGAATTAATTAAATACAAATGAATAACTCACGGGTATAATAGGCGTTATGAAACCAAATATTTAGTTTAAAATGTTTTCAGATAGCATTGTTCATAGCATAATATTAGTACTGTTATTCATAATCTTATTTTCGTTATACTAGTCGTTATTTCTTTAATTAGAGTTTCACGATTTATGTATAAATAGAATGCAGTCAGTGAAGACTTCCTTTTATTATAGATAAAATATTTGTATAGAATGGGTATAATTATAATTTTGTATTATTGTCTGTAATTGACATTCATTATTTATGGTTTAAAAATCAACGCTTGATTTGAAGATAACAACAATACTTGTTAATTATTCTATTATTTTATTGATATTACATTACAAGAATAGACTTCAAAAATGATAAATTTATATTTTTGAAAAGTAAAGGGAACACATTAGTTTTAGAACTTATTTGTTTTTCTAAAAGATTCGAATGGAGGAAGAGATACCTAATGATGAAATGATTTATTTAAAGAATTGGCTTATTTGACTTTTTTTATTGATTTTTTTTTTCTAATTAAACAATTAAGTAATTTATTTGTTTGCAGTTCACATTTAAACTCGACACAGTTTAATAATATTAATACACTACATTCCAATTCCAATTAAATATGAGACTATTTTAGATATTAAATTTTAAACCTATGTTATCGGAAATTATCACTTATTTATCAACTAATCAATATCATTTAATCAATTAAACATATTGCTTGTAATAACTTTCTCAAGCGCAATTTATGTGTACCTTATTACAGTTTTAAGTATATCAAAAATTTAATAATCCATGTTCTTCGGGTAATTTAAATGTAATATGCGCGATTGACACCAACATACGTTTTCATTAAATTTTAGATTCTGAGCGAAGCGAAATGATATTTATTTTATTCTATTTTTCTGTGAACACTTTCGGTATGGTAATACTTGTCTAAAAGTCTCGACCAACAACTTTTTGATACCAGATTTACTTCTAGATGGTACTTTATAGAGGTCATTTTTCGAATCTCTCAATATTTCAGTTTTGGTAAAAACTATCCAAAATTTGACAAAAAAAACTCGGAAACTATTTATGTTTTTTAATCTAAACTATGAAAATTTAAGCATAGATAGACAATATTATAAGAAATATTTTGGCGTAAGAAAGTTTTAAAAATTTTTAACATTTCTTTCCAACACTTTTTTTCTCATTAAATAAATCTCACATACTTGGAGCGCCTCTTGTAAAACTCGCAATAAAATAAAATATATATTTTTGGAAAATACATAATATCTTTACGATAAATTTTCTGGGAGCATTGATTGAATTTTCCCAAATCCGGTCTTGTGCAAAAATTGTTATATCTCCTTATAACATCCTATGTGTGTGTGTGTATATACACACACATAGGATACATATGTACTTGTAGGTGTGTGTGCGCCTGCAGTTTTATTTCGTCACTACCGCCAGTCGCAGCGGCACGATCGTCACATTCGCTCCGGGTTGAAACACGTTTTAGCTGCCAAGTCGTTTTCCCATCTCTTCTACTATAAAATCTCCGAGTGTAATATCATCTAATAGGGTTACTGAAGAAAAAAACGCTTTCAAATATTTCACTCTCCCGTTAAATTACGTTGTTGGTACGCATTACCCGAAACAAATAAAATAAAATCGACCGTTCTCGTTATTGATCAACAGGCTATATCAATCAGAATAATATTTTATCTTTAATGATATTTTAAAAATAGCTGCTGTTGCGGATGATGAAAGAACAAAAACGGGGTTCGACGCTATTTGCGAAATTATTTTATAAAATATTTAATATTATACTACGTTCTGTGTTGTATTTCAGTCTTGTTAATGTTGTTGTTGTTTCCGTGTTGTCTTTGTATCTTGTGCGCGACATTAGGTACATTAATTTTTTTTTTTTTTATATATATACCACACATTACGCGTGCAATGTACTTTGTGTCACACGCCCGTGGTATGAGAGCAGCTGACACAGGCTGTGTATTTGCGCGGTTCATCGTCACATTCGCTGGGTTTTAATAATAATAATGTTAATGAAATATTATTTACAAAATCACAAATTGATTACACCATATTATTATTTTATTATCGTGCGCGTTTTTCGAATAATATTTGGTCGTTGTTCGTGTGTTGTCATAATAATATTATAATATTATTACCGCGGTAGTAGTAGTAGTAGTATTGAACTATTGAACGCGTACTGTCGCGGTCACGGTGGTGTGTGTGTATTACACGTACACGTACACGCGACCCCGATTATAATTTATTTAAATACTTCGACATCGTGGCTCGCACACAGTCAAAGTCAATGTTATTGTCGTCGGTCCCTATAATAATGCGCGCTCGTTGTTTTAATCGGAATTTTTTTTTTTTTTTTTTTACTTCTCTGCGCCTTGTGCTTACTAATATAATAATAATAATAATAATAATAACTGTTTGAACGGCGGCGTGTCGTACCCACAAATCGATTTAATGCAGTAGTAGTATATTATTAATTGTCGGTTCGTCTTACTGTTTTTTTTTTTTTCATATCTGTGTGTGTGTTTTCTTTCGCCTTTGTCGTAAAATATAAAAAAGCGTTTTTAACGTGCGCGATTTTACGATGATAATATCATTACGACGACGACGACGTAGTATAATATTATTATACCTATTACGTGCCGCGTTTGTTTCATGACGATGACCGTCGTCGTCGTCGCTCGCGCGTTCATTCAAGTCGTCTTTTTAGCAGTTCTGCCACAACGCTGACGTCAACGTCGTTATTCCCGTCGCTCATGCCGTCATCTTCTTCATTGGGTGTTAATATATTATTTTTTGCCTTACCTTTTTATTTAGGTTATTTCGCGTTACAAAAGGGGTCTTAAGTAGTTAGGACCTTGAATTGAATTTTTAGTTCACCGGTTTCATTGATTCGGCCCTTTTTGTGTTTTAGTTTATCCATACAGCAGCATGTCCATTTATTTCCGAATTCAATAAAAAAAAATTATTGATTACGGATTCGAAAACCTGATTCTTGAAAACGTCACGACTTGTTTGTATTAAAAATTTACTCGCAAAATAATTGATCGAATTAAAACTAGTTATTATTAAATTATGTTGGAATAATATATCATTTCGTTGCCTAGCAATAAAAAAAAAAAACTGGTCTTATTCGTTTGAATCAAATCAGATTTTATTATTTATCTTTGCAATAGTAGCGCTATGTTTTTGTACGATTATATAAATCGACTGCAAAATAATTATATTTTGGTCTTTAGCTACTCCTTTCCCCGTATTAGTAATTTTTTAATTTTCCAATTTTAGAATGTCCTGTTTTCGCCTCCTACATTATCGTAAAATTGTAATAAAATACTCGTTTTCTGCTAATTAATTAAATAAAACTTTTTATTTTCACGAAATACTGGACTTCTTGTCGTGTTTAGTTTTCTATTTTGGTTAAGGTATAATGCATGGATAAGTTGCCATTCGATGTACTTCTTACGTCGTTATCGATGAAAATATTGTATAATTATTATCCCGTTGGGTAGCTACGATTCGGAGCCAAAGTCTGTAATACGATTACGTAATAACATGTAGATCAAAGTACGATTTTCAGAGGTGCATTTAGGTGTTTTGCGTTCCAGGGAAAAATTCATCTGCGTCTCCGTTAGAGTATATGTGACAATGAAAACTTTTCTACACTGAGCCTACTGACTTAATCGAATAAATAATTTATAAAATATATAATGTTAAATTAAATTCATTAAATAAACTTAAAATTTTTTCAAATTAAATTTTGTTAGGTTGTTGGGTAGTTATATAATTATTTTAACTTCAAAATATGACGTATTACATTCATGTCATAAATTTTAAATTAAATAAGGTTGCAATAAGTTTATTACTGCAGGATTTTTTTTTTTTTTTTTTGTAAACAGTAGATTTTATGTACTATTTTTAGTTTTAGAGTTTACCTTATTTTGTATATTATCCTTTTCTAATTTTTTCGTATGTAAGTTTTTATCATGTTCTGATAATAATTAACATACATATATATATATATATATAATTATATACGAATTAGTAAGTTTGAAATCCAAAATTTTAATGAGCTTTATACTAATTACTATAATTTTAATGCCTGATGGCTGTGATGCATGTAATTCAGTTTGAAATATATGGGTGATGATAACCTTTCATTTTACTGATAAGTTAATATCAATATTACGTGATAATTATGTACACTGTACTGATTTATAATATTATAATATGTTTAGTAATTTTACTAATTACTCTAATACGTTACTTTGTTTCACGTTCCTACGTTAGTAAGTACCTACTCTCAGTGTAAACAACATTCGGCCAACTTGTTAGTAAACAATTTAAATTCACGTGTTTCTCTATGTAGACAAATAAATTGTGTTGTAAGAAGAACTGTGATTTCCATGGTGTATTCATAGATTTAAATGTGAAATATTTTACAATCACGTTTCTGCCTTTTTTTTTTTTTTGTCCTCTGAAACCTAGTTAGGTCTAAAACAACGACGAGAATTTTCAAAAATCTTACTCTGCGCGCATCGTGTTTCGCCGTAATGTAATACTTGTTTGTCTCAGAAATGACGCGCCAACCGATTTATCATTCATGACGACACTCTACCGTTGCACACGTATTATTATTATAAATGTAGGTACACGCAACGGAAACGTTCACCATAAAAAAAAAAAAAAACAAATCGTTCTCAGAACGTTAGTAATTCAGATGTAACAATATGGTACAATATTCATTCACTCGATAATTTGTTTTCAAAATTTGTGTGGTAATACTTTACAATGTATTGTGAGGCAAAGGGACTTTATCCCCCTCCCATTTATCGTATTGCATTTTATTTTACGTAAAAGATAACAATTAAATTAAATTGTATTTTTTTTTTTTATGGCAGCGTTTTTGAATAGATGTTTGGTGGTAAAAATTCTCATTTAATCCATCTGTCTACATAATTTTCGAAATTTTCGAATAGATTTCCTATAAAAAAATCTCTTGATATAATATTTTCTAAATACATTTTTGTCGTTTATCAATAAATCCAAAATAATGTACTAAAATAATAGATACTATTTTAATAATAGATACTGCTTTTTATTATATTTACCTATCCTAGTATTAATCCTATTCGATAAAATTATCAAACAACAAGTTTGCCTTCATTGAATACAAAAATTTGAAATTTTTGGAATTGTGTTTTTATCACACACAACTAGTGTTCATCAACTGATTGAATGACGTACTTTAGGGAGTTGTGACACGTGATTCCTTAAAATTTTACCACGTAGTGAAAATTACCATTTTTCTCCCATTAAATTAAATCGAATTTCGTTAACCTCCCCCCTCCTTGAAAAACTCTGCGCAATTTTCTGATCAATTATATACGTATATTTTATGTATATACATTTTTCTCGTGGCATGTTATTTCGTCTCGATACAAAAAAGTTTCGATTATACTGTTGCGGACGCGGTTGTTAGACATTTACCAAAGTAATTGTTGTGTATACAGTATAATAATATTGTTATTGTGTAGAGAGTAGATGCCGCCGACTGTTGACCGTCGTGGTCGCGCTATGGGTCTAAAGCAAATATACTTCTTGCTGTTCTGCTGCCTTCTGTTGAATGGTTCTGGTGTGGTGGTGGTGGTTGCCGTTTGTCTCGCAATAACAATACGCGTATAACCGACCACCATTTGTTACAAATGTTACAGAAAAATATTTCTACGTATTGTATTATGGTTTTAGGATAGCGAACCGTCCATGAGGGAGGTAAAAGGAACATTTTCCTCTCTCTTCAGACATTGTTTTTTTGTGCTTATAATATATTTTCTTGTTTTTGTCATCAATTTCTCTTTTAAAATAAGCAAGTAAAAATGTATAATGTTGTTACTGGTGGTAAAATCAGGGTTGAAGTCAACCCCCACACAATTCCTGGTCAAGCTTTGGTATGATGTCTTCGAATTTTGTGCATCCCTCCCACCTATTCCCCTGTGCGCGTTACTTTTATCGAGTAAATATATGTGTTGATCAAATTGAATTTTTATTATTTTTTTAAATGATACTTGGAAAAAAAAATTTTAATAATCACTCAGCCCCGTAGACTTTTTATAAATTATTTAAAGTTAATTACGTAGTAGTAGTAGGAGGGGGCTAAATCATTTTTTATTCCAATCCCACAAATGTGTCACGATTTTTCATAATATATTCTATAAACAAAATTGTTTTTATTATTTTTCAAAAGCTTTAACGACATTTGTTCATCTGATTTTTGTAATCAGAAGTAAAAGTACTGCATATAATATAATTGTATAACATTTTTATACTTTAAAACAGTTTAAACTCTATATAAAGTACAACGTGATCTTCGATATAATAATATAGGCATAACACGTTCAAAATATACTTTTTACTTACACATTAAAAAAAACGTGTTAAATTTGATTTTTAATCGTGGTGTTCCCTGTATTTTGGGTAACCGCTATCGTTTTTTTACTTTTCAAACCGTACACTGTGCGCATAGAAAAAATATTTTTATAATATACTTCGGCTGTTGTTGTGTAATGTCATTTGATTCATTCTTGAATCTTATGGCATTTTTTTTTTCGCTTGCACTGCGGTGTGCGTCTACAGCGCGCGAAGTTGACCAAGGACCGCCGCTCCACCAAGTGTCAGTCGTGTTGTACAAGGTTAGCGGTAAACAATGAATGAGTACAATATAATCGATGTTGTAATTTGCGCGATTAGGTTGAAGTGCATGTACGAGTACTTTTTTATTTTTTTTTCATCCATGAAAAAAAAAATTCACCTTGGATGAGACGATAAAAAAAAAAAAATCGATCTCCGCATCGCACGAAACACCACAACCGCATAATTATTATTACTGTGTAGGATTGGGTCGTTACTGGGCGCCGCCACTGTTGACATGAATCACATATACAAAATTAGGTGTCGGAATTTATTTCGGCCATATCGATTTCCCTTCGGAGAAGAACAACAACAATTTATTTCATTATTGTAATATATTACGCGAGTCGCGCTGCTCCAACTGAGGTTTGATCAAAAGCACCGTTTTGCTGTGTTTGGTATGGAACGTAATAATAATAATAATAATAATAATACTATTGTTAATAATAATACGTCTTGTTGTACATTATTGTTTATTATTTAATGATAATAACAAAACGTTCAAAAGGCCTACTCCCCCTCCATCTTCTCCTGGTGGTTCCGTTTCTCGACGTCGTCTCACAAAGGTTTATTTTAATTAGTCTTGAATATTCGGTTTTCCTTTCGGTATACTCTTATTTATAATAATATTATATAGTAAGATCAAATTAACACGTATGTGGTGAGTACATAAGATATATATACCACCTACTACCCTTAATAATAATATGCGCTGTGTTTTAGACATCTATCAAATTAACCAGATATCATAATATCGTATACACGTAATCGAAATTAATTAAATTCGTTATAGGGTTACAATAATAATAAAACTACCTACGAGAAAATAAAAGTACAATAATTCATTTTAAAGTGTATAAAACATCTATTTTTTTTGTTTGAATATGTTATAAATTATAATAATAGAAAAGAATAATAATAATTATAGCTTTATTACTTGAGTAAATTTCCCACATTCCTATCATCATTATGTACCTTTTTGTTTTTAATTGTATTACCACTTAACTATACTATAACAAAGAAATACGCACGTTTTATATTTTTAATACCATTTCGTTGTTTTCGCCTGTTGACGTTTTATTATTTTTTAATTTCTGCATAATATCTTTGTTGGTAGGAAATAAGTTAGTTAAAAATTTTTAAATAATATGCTACTGAGTTATGGAGTCAGGTTGAATTTTTTTGTGGTTTTACGACTTACAATGATTCTCTAAATCTAAAAACTCACCGGTAGTAATCGTTTCAAATTTAAATTATTCATGCATAATTTTAAAATATAATTGATCGTATTTTAACAAACACTGTGGTAATTTGGACCGTATTAGGCACAAGAAAAAATACTTTAAAATTTTGTTCAAAATGTTTGTATATATTATGAAAGGCCACGACGGGATTAAAAATAAGAAGTTTCTTAAAATACGTGTGTTTAGGTGTACCCATTTATTGCTAAAATTTTACTCGACAATTAGAGGACATTTAGATGATTATTTTGTAATCGTTGAAATATTAAAAAGGAACAAAGAAAAGGATTAAAATATTCATTAATATGGGTAATTATTATTACACGTCATAAATGATTTGAAAATAAAATTATTGTGTGAATTTCGTATATTATATTATTCTTATTATTTGAGGTCATACGTAATAATTTGTTTAAGCAAAATACATCTAATATAAATTGTGTTAAAATATCAAACAAAAAATAACAGTAGAAGAATGCGCCTCACTCTTTGTAGTAATTCGTCTAGTCCACCGCGTCGATTTAACGTAACATCAATTTTACGTCGTGTATTAGAACTTTTTGGATTAGTGTCATTGTTCAATTGACTGTTTATTATTTAACGTTGCATGAATTGTAATTCGTATAATGTCATACAATCAAAAAAAAATTACTGATCTTTAAATGATTAATCAGTGTGATGACGCTTCATTTGCTAAACTTTATTTTTAAATAAAAGTTTTCTGAAGCAAAATCGATTTTTTCCATACTGTTGTTTTTCTGTCGTAATTCTTCCATAAAAATACGATGTGGATGTGGATGTGGATTGGACCTATAATAGAAATCACAGGTTAATTTAAAATTTCTGTAAAAACTGTGCTTACTAATAACCTGGGTTCGGAACTTAAAACCATCAAAATGTGCACCATTAAAAGAAACATAAGTATAAGAAAAAAAAATTGCATAAATTGTACTTTCCTCCCTCCCGCCCCTACTCAGGAAAAAACAAATATGGGGATCACCTCAGTAAGTTTTTCCTTTTTTAGGTTAAAAAGTTTAAGTTAAAAGTTTTCCATTTTAAAATAAAATATGTTTGTACCTGTGTTAAAAATACTTTCAAAAATCGTGAAAATACAGAATGGTCTATTTAAGGATAACATAATATTATTCTGTTCAATTGTTTAAAAACTTTTAAAAGAAATAACAATACACTTTTGTGAAATAAAAAAACTTATCGTAATGGAAAATTAATATATATATATATATATTATATATTGGTTATCGAAGTCAGTGATTTACCGGAGCAGTTATTAGTTTTCTATACTTTAAAACAGCGGTATATAATAGTACAAAAAAATTTAATTATTTTTAATTTTAGTTGTATGGCAAAAACACTCCGAGGAAAAAAATGTGTAATTTCGTCTGAAGCAGTCATCGCAGAGTGGAAATAATAATCATTGAAATAACTAATTGATAACTAATTGAAAAAAATCTGGTTTTTTCTTTTAAGTTTTTTTCAAGTTTTTATCTACAAAAAAAAATGTATTTCTGCGATTTTATTTTCGCGTTTCTCTGTTCGTAATATTTAATCATATTATTATATTTTATAATACTTATTTGCATTATCAAATTTCGTTTATGAAATATAATTTTATCGGTTCTCGTTTCGAACAGGCTTAATTTTATTTATACCGTTCATCGTATCGGCAATTAGCGTGATTTTTTTTTTTTTTTTATCGAAAGGAATTTCATTTTTCCATCGCACCTTTTTTCGTATTCGATTACAACGCAACCGTCATCGTGTTCTTTCACCAGTTGCGGTGTCATATTTTGACGTTATTGCGCTACCATATTACCATATTATTACGTTATATAATAAAAATATGTCGTTTGCGGTGCGAAAATTTTCACCTTTTTTTTTATGATTTTTGTTTGTAGGTTAATAATAAAATGGAGAACAACACGACCAACGCGGCGACCAAGCTGCGGTTTCACGAAATGAAACGCGAATCGCCGCTGGACCTGTCCGTGAAGACCGTGTGCCGGTCCGCCGACTCGACGGACGACCGATTGAATCCGTTCGGGCACGACATACCCAAAGTGAATTTCAAACCGGACTTCAACGTGCCTTGCCGGGGCGCGTCCACGTCCGCGCCGAGCGCGACACAGCCGCCCCCGACCACGGTCGTCATCGTCGGCGGTGGTGCGGGCCAACCGGTGCCGCCGCCGCCGCCACAGCACCACAACGCCGCCGCGGTCTATCACCATCAACTCGCGCCGCCGTTGTCGTTACCGCCGCCGCCGCCGATCGTGAGGTCTCCGACTCCGCTGCCGCCGGTAGTGCACCATCACCACCACCACCATCAGGCACCACCGCCGCCACTGCCCCCGCCCGCGCTGTCGTCCGCGGACGAGGCTTGGCGCGCGGCCATCGACCGGCAGATCGAACAAAAATTCAACTTGTACACTTCGTCCAAGAAACATCAGTATCCGCACCAGCACCAGCACCAACAACAGCAGCAAAATCAAATGCCGCCGATATTGCAGCCGCAACAACAACAACAACAACCACCGCCACAACAACAACAAGGGCCCGCGCAAGCCGACAAACGAGTGTTGGAGATACTCAAGCACAACATCGAGGCCCGCGACCCGAACAGTCGGCCGCAGATCGCGGAAGCGCCGTCCACGCCGGCCATGGTGTTCTCGACGCCCATCCGTAAGGAGCCGTCGACCACGCCGCTGAAGAAGACCGACTATTACATGGCCGAGCGCACGGCCGTCACGCCGTTCCCCAAGAAAATCGACTATTACATGGACCGCGCTTACAGCAACGCGCCGCCCCGGATCCGCAC
Organism: Stegophylla sp. TES_Ste_2020; assembly: GCA_025469315.1. Classification (NCBI taxonomy): domain Eukaryota; kingdom Metazoa; phylum Arthropoda; class Insecta; order Hemiptera; family Aphididae; genus Stegophylla; species Stegophylla sp. TES_Ste_2020. The sequence goes on along the minus strand of JAIPRM010002118.1, from coordinate 20,572 downwards.
CAAAGCCGAGAGAAAACAGGTAACGTAAAACCACTAACAAAGTCTTTTTTATTCAAGGGCGCCCTTATTATGCATTTTTTTCACGGTGGCACAGACGGGGCAAAGTAAATTATTGAAATAGTAGTGTTTGATTTATTTTCAAAATTATTATGTTACATATTTTATAACTTGCCAATTTATTCCACTTTTTAAGACTAAGACTCCGTATGAATAAAAATTATTGTTGACTTATTTTATAAATCAAAAAATGTAAATTTCGATGGCTTTTGCCAAAATGATTATAATATTATTATGTTAAATACACATCCCCAGCGGGGTGAAAGCACTGGTGGTCAAACCGATGGGAAGGTGATGGGAGTAGATCCTCTTCCATGACAATTTTTCAATATTTCTAATAATATCTAATATAAGTGCCTATATATAAAAAAAAAAACCCTGTTATAATAATTGTTGTAGAAATAATAAGCCATAGTAAATTTTCCCAGAATATGTCTATATTAAACACTGTGTAACTAAGCAGTAAGCACCTGGGTTATTATTATAAGTTGTCTCTATACACAATAATATATGGGAATACCTGCTCGAAGATCATGAATGTTTCAATAACACTCTCCTCCTCGCCCGCCTTGTGCGTGTCGTCTTTTGTGTAGCTGTCGAATCGACATTCGTGGTTGTTTTTATTGGGTAATTATTAATTGTGGTCTCTTTATAATAATATGTATTGGTTAGGATAATTAGAATCAATATTAAATTAACAGTCCATACATAAAAACGCCTTAAATTTAAAACCCATAAATTTTTATTGGTTTTTTTTTTTTTTTCTGAAGATAAATTAAAAGTATGTTTTAGATATTAATTTAATACTTATTTGTAAAATTGTATAGTATTATGTTATTATTGACTCGTCTCAATGACTTGACCACTATGGCTGTTCATCGTGGGGTTAAAGATTTAACCGCAAATGAAGTATTTGATGAGTTTGCAAAAAAAAACAAGAAAAATAGGTTTAATGTTAATATAATTACAATACCTATTGTTATTAATGAACCTATTTACTTTTTAAGTTTGTTTCAATTAATTTGCTTAATAAATTGATCTTATAACTATAAATTATATTTTTAATATTCAAAGAGCATTTTGAAAAATTAGCAATATCCCCATGACAAAATCATTCGACCGCCACTGGTTGAAAGTGCCTCGCCTCGTCTTCCTACATTATACGACCGATTGTCATTATAATATTGTGTCGTCGTGTTTCGTTTTTCAGTTTTTATCGTCTCCAATCGATTACTTGCCACTCGATTAACCCCACACAAAACGTCTATATTATTCAATATAATAATAATAATTATTCAAAAAATGTTGTTGAGACGCCCAATTTGGCTACATTTTATAGTTTTAACTGTTTTCTATGATTCGTGTAATCAAATCAATTCAAATATTTATTTTTATTTTTCTCAATAATTATATTAACACACTTCTATATATTTTTGCTATCATAACCCTGCTACAAAAATCGTCACGAAAATTGTATAGATTCTAAATAACTATACTCAGTTAACCAATTTGTTATTGGTTAATTAGTTATTATGGTAACCAATATCAATATTGATAAACGAATTATACTATAATTAATTATATACCTATATATTGTTTCATCACCATGGTTACCCATGATATGATTGATATTATATACTTAAAAGTGTTTACTATCATAAGCCTGTTCTAAATTTTCAGTAAATTGTAATCATTAGGTAGTAAACACAAAAAAATTTAATGTTTTTTTTAAAGTAAAAATTTCTTTATTTTATTTGATTTACTTAAATCTATATAGCACAATAAAGCAAAAACGTATCCCGAATTTTGTGTCTTGACGAATTTTGAAAATAACTTTTCAGTTTTATTCATTTTATTAAAGAGATCATTTCTGATAGACTTATCTCTATTATATATAATATCACCAAAAATTTCAGTCTCCATTGTATGGTTTTGCAAGGGTCGCTCGCTAATCCCCTGTATGTAACATAATATTATATACTTTAAAACATTTGTTAAAATCACGAAAAAAATCTACGAGATATTTTGAATCACGTAATATTTTTCAAATATAGGTTTAATAAATATTAGATTTGTTATAAATAAACCTACTAAATAAATTGCCGCATTTTATTATTATTATTGATGCTTGTATTTTATTTTGTCGCCAATACATTGTTAAAAACTACAAGCTGATAAATATTTACTTGCCTTTTGTATTTTTAACGGGTTTTTTCCATTTGTATTATTAATTTGTATATTAATTTTAGGTGCCCGCTGAAGGATCGTCCAGTGGCATGAGAATGAGCAGCCCAATGGCTGCTGCCACTGCTATATCACCTCACCCGTTCTTACCATCCAATAATGGTGCTGTACCACAAACTAAACAAGAACAGATTCCACTCACACAACCTGAAGCTGTTACAGATCTTAAGCAAGATATTAAGTAAGATTTATAATAAATACAAAATTTATTTACATAAGCAAAATCTTCAAATCCTTTTTTATGTTCTATATGTATTTTTGGCGTATAAAGTAATCATAGATGCTTCGCACTTCACCTCAATAATTGTTGATTACATTATGTAGATCGATGCATAAAACACATTAAAGGAGAAATTCAAAATTCGAATTTATGTATTAATAATCTATACAGTTAAAGACTGCAATTATTTTTAATTTATTAAAAAAATGTTCGTTCATTTTTAAAAAATATTTAAAAGTCCTTTGATCAAGACTTTAATTCAACTTCAACATTAGTTATAGTGTTCTAATTGTGCCTCTCAATATATAATGTTTACTTTTAATTCGTTTCATTGGATTTATTTGATTAAAGATTTTATAATGTAATAAAATTAGTTTGCAATCGAATTTTTTTCCATTAGACGCTTATTTTAAAATAAAGCCCTATAATATTTAGTTAATTACTTTAAATATGGCGTATTATATTGTAATTGATTAAAATGTTAATTTTTACAGAAGAGAACCGTCGCCTATTAAAGATCCGTGTTTGGAGGGAGAAGAGATCGCCGCAGAAAAAGACGATGACGACGATTTTTGGTTGAAAACGTGTGATTCGTTTGTTGTGCAATTAGCCGAAACTCAAGAAAAGAAGAAGGTCAAAACACCTATCAAGAGAAAACTGCCAAAAGAACAACTACCACAAGTGCCCAAGAGAAAGTATACGAAACGGATAAAAGTTGAACAGGCGTCCGAATCAGAAAATGACAAAAAAGTACCAGTTTCGGTAGGAGAAACTCCGAAACCAGCGGAAGACGTCGTAACGGTGGATAAGACACCGATTCAAGGAAAGACTATTTCTGAGGAAAAGCCAGTAGTAGTAAAATCGGAATTGTTGGACGTGGACAAAGAAAACAAAACGAAAATAGAAGACGGAGAAAAGAAAGTTGACGACGACAAACAGGACGAAAATAGCGAAAAACAGCCCGCAAAACCTGTGAAACCTAGAAAAAAACGAGTTCTCAAGTTGAAGTTCCACAATCCAATACTGGTTACGAAAGTAAATAAAATGAAGTTGAAGGAAAGGAAAACGCTGAAGCTGAAAGAGAAGAAAGAAGGGATAAAAGAAGAGAAGAAAGAGTCGAAAAAGGCGGAGAAGATAACCAAGAAGGAACTGTTGCTGCAACAGAAATCCGAAAAGAATAAGGACGTTGTGATGAAAGAAGAGAAGAAAGGACTGAAAAAAGAGGAGAAACGTGATCTCAAGAAAGACCAACAAGATGTGGTTGGCGCGGGCAAGAAGAATCTGGTGGGCAAGAAAGAGGCGAAAAAATTGGAGGTGAACCGGAAGAAGGCGGCCGCGGAGAAGGAGAACGTGACGAAAAACACGGAGAACACGACGCGTAGAGCTGCGGCCGCGGCGGCTGCCGTCACCATTTTGGAGTCGGCGGGCAAGTTCAACCCCAGGCAATCGCTGAGGCGCAAGAACTCGCTGAAGGACTACTCGTTCGCGTTCGACGAGCTCCTGGACGACGCCCTTGCACACTTCGAGACGGATCGCATACCGGCGAAAAGGGGGCGGAAATGCGCTGCGCTGTCGCCGAGTCGGCCGCCCACGCTCGTGAATAACGCAGCCGCGGCTCAGGCGACTGCCGGTCACGGCGTCCCAGGCAGAAAGTCCAACAAGAACAAGGGGATCGGTAACGAGACGATACAGATGAGACTGCGATCGCGGAACAGGCCGCTGCTGGCCAAGCAAGAACCGCAGCAGGCGACCAAGAAGTTGAAGAAGACGAAAGCCAAGATCAAGGTCGTGCCGAAGAGACGGCGGAAACGTTCGTTGGGCGAAAAGTCGGACGCTCCGTCGGCGCCCACGTTGACGCCGGCTGAGGACAACTGGAAGGACGAGCTGTACAAGTTCAAGCGATCGTTGCGGCTGCCGTCCAAGCTTATATCCGTCGTGTCGCCGCCGACCGCCGTGGACCCCGACCAAGTGTCGTTGACGTCCATCATGAACATTCCGACACCACCGAAACTGGTCAAGGAGGCCAAAGTGGTGGTGAAACCGGCCGCGTCCCAATCGCAGGCGGCCGGCGCCGCGGCGAAGAAGACGAAACGGCTGGGGGGCCACCTGTTCGGTCGCCGGGGGGACGCGTTCAAAGGCCGGTTGCTGATGAAACGCGAGAAGATCGTGTCCGTGGAGAAGCTGATGCAGCGGAACTTGCGGAAAAGACGGCAGCGGGAAGGCGAGGAGAAGAAAGGAGGAGGGTGCGCCGACGAGGAGGCGGCCGAGTTGACGCCGCCGTTGTTGGTGGAAGAAAACGATGATAACGACGACGACGACGAAGAGGTAGAAGACGACGGTGCCGTGAAGGCGCCGGCACGCGTGCTGTTCAAACGGAAGTTCATGCGCAAGAAGTTCCGGTCGGGGTTCGACTACATCAAGAAGAAGAAGAAGAAGGAACCGGCTTCGGAGAAAAAACCGGCCGTGGTGATCGCGCCGGCTGCCAACGTGCCGCCGCCCAAGTGCAAGCCGCGTTACGTGTCCGAAATCCAAGCCGACATCAAAGGATGGATCGTAAAAGGTCACGGCGAGACGGTACTCCACCGAGCCGCCAGACTCGGAGTCAAAGTGAGTGGTTTTTTTTATTTTTCTCTTGCGTGTCCCTTTTACTTCCCGTCGTCGCTACAAATCGCGCGTGGTGTAACGAATTCAAACGCTAATTGAAAATCTCGTTTCGACGTGTTTACTTCAGATTCCGTTTGATCGTTGTGTAAATGTTTATTCGTGCGTTTTCAATCCGACGCGATTCTCCTCCGCCTCACCCCCACCCCAATTCGCTTTGAATGTTCGACTGATGTTTATTGAGGAATAACTCCTCGCCGTTTTTGTAATTAATTGCATCAGAAATTATAATGGAAAAAAAAGTTCTTACTCAAAAGTTCACCAAACACTTCCAACTGGTGACCCGTGTTATCGTTGACAAATTAGATGACGTCAAACTGGTTGTATGGCTGGGATGGGGGGAGGGGGTTGTAAAAATCTGTGACAATCCCGGTTTCCCCGGGACATATGGCAAAAACCCTTCGGAGTTCGGACCCGATTTCCCGTACTTAACATAACCGACCTACCGACTGGCGAAGGGATGTGTGAGGTATTATTATTATTACTACTTTCCTACTATTCACTACTTCACTTGATTCAAGTTTCGTGTTTTTATCAAATTTTCGTTCGCATGAAAATTACATATTATTTTTTATTACATTCGCGCCCGCAACGTACCTATTATTATACATCATGTATGTTCTTCATAGAAATTTATCACGTTTCGCGTTTAAATTAGTTTTCGAATGTGTATATCACGGGACACGCGCCTGTTTTGTGTGTGTGTGTGTGGGTTGTCGCGGGTGTGGTGGTGTCGGCCCTGAAGGGGGAGTGGGTCAATTACGACGACTACGTATCGCCCTCCCCTCGCCACACGGTCGCGTCGCCACCGGAATTACCCGCCCCGCGTAAATAACAATAATAATATAATATAATGTTTTATATAATATACGTACGTAACGGAAAAATAAAAGTTCAAGTGTGTTATCTTAAAATACACGAATAAATATCACACGACCGGGGTAGCGATTTTTCGTCGTAATATTCGCGTATATTATAATAACATTGCGACAACAATAATAATAATATTACTGCGCACTTGGTCGGACCCTCCCACTACCACCCCCCCCCCCCGCCAACATTTCTGTGCCGCGTCGTCGTAGGTATTATGCCGGTTGTGTTGTTTTATTATCGTATTATTGTTATACGTGATTTGCGTCGCGCGCGCGGAAGGGGAATGGGGTGTGAATTGTGAAATGAATCGATCAACACGTGTATATATATATGTATAGAACTTATGTCATCGTCGTCGTCGTCGTCATCATTGTGCCGATGATTTATTGTCTCCTCTTCTTCTGACAGCGAATCGTACCGGTAGCTTTTGCTTACGCGTTTTTCCCTTCTCCTCGTAATATTGTTTAGAAATTAATATTCACCATAACATTATCTCGTGCGTGGAAAGATATATGTTTGTGTAATAATACTGAACGGATTGACGTCTTAAAATGTATTAAAAAAATTTAATATTATTATAATAAATAAAAATGCACTTGATAATAATACTTGACGCGGTGTGTTAGTACACAGGTGATATGAATGAGTAGTATTGTCTACGCGGGTATCGTGTGTTGGAAAGAAAATGTTAATAATAATAATGAAGGTATCCGGTCTAACGAAACTTGACGTGTGTATCGAGACTTTGATGAGTTGGTGGGAGGAAGAGATACCGTTATTATTATTATTATTATTATTATTATTATATACTGATATAGGGTAATACCCTCCCATTCGCTGCTGCACACGTACTGTGTGTGTGCACAAATGGAATATAATACATCTCTCGGCTATATGACGATGCACCACAATGGTAGTATTCTTTTATTTATTTTTTTTCCAATTTGACAATGGAGAATATTATAGGGATAACATCGTTTATAAGTTAATAATGGGAAAACGGCGGTGTTATATGCTCGATGCGTGTGCACAGGATAACGATGTGTAGAGAAATGGAAATCGAGCCGTATTATAATATTTTCTAATTTCCTATTGTATCCCCAGAGAAATGACTGTAAAATAGAGAGGATGACAATCGAGAAATGAATGTATAATATGCAATATGCACGAATGTATATTGGTTGTGGTTTTTTTTTTTTTTTCAAAATAAGTTCAGTCGTAGACCGTCACAATCCCTTGCGCGCATGCACACACTGCGCGCAAAGTTCGATAATCCTCTATCCCGATGACGTCGTTCGTCCGTAAACGCGACGACGACGGTGCGCTGTGTGTAAATCGCCTTCCTCCCCTCCAGTCGTCTTCCGCGGCGGAAACGATTTTCACGCGATGCGCCATTACATTATTATTATTATTATTATTATTATCATTATTATTATTATCGTTATTATTATTATCGTTATTATTATTATCGTTATTATTAATACACGTGCACGTCTCGCCCTCGTCGCGTTCGCCCTTGGGATACACGCGCGCGTGCCGAAAACTTTCCGAGTAGTAAGTTTCACGGGATCATATTTTCGTCAGTGCTCAGTACAGGTTGATGACGAGTGGCGGCACGAGCATTACAACGCCACAACGCGATTATATTATATTACATTTTATACACTGTTTTTTAGTAAATTTTTTTTTATTTTATTTAAAATTTTTAAGCCTTTATGCCAAGGCTTGTGACGCGGAGTAGCGAGTTGACATAATATTATGAATAATATAAATTTTAAAAATTAAATTAGTAAATTACAAGAAACGCCTTATTATCTAAAATTAATGAAAGACACGAATTTCTTTCAAAAACAGAAAATTTAAAGCAATATAAGGAACTGATATTACAAAGAATGAAAAAAAAAAAGTAAACATAAATTGATACATATAAAATAGACGGAACAAACTAAAATCCAGTTCCAAATCTCAACCGGAAAATTAGAAAAATTAATTATATAAATTAAAACACTAGATACATTTTGAACTAAATATAAAAGAAAACAAATAAAACTATAAAATCACCAAAGAAAATACTAAATAAGTAGACAAATCAGCGAATATCCACTTATAAACTTCAATTTTCCCATTGACTACGCCACCATGAATATTTTTTTGGTTATAGTTGACATCTGGTTGAAGTAGGTTGGTCCTAAATGATCTATAAAAGATAAATTGATAATATTTGATTCTTTTCGCCGTGCGATCGCCTCCCGGTGGGATTTCGACTCGACGACGTGTTCGCGCCGTTTTACAAAAAAAAAAAAAGTAATAAGGTTCTCCTCCTCTTCGGGGCGCGCGTGCGCACCACGGTCACAGCGTAGTTCGCATCGTAAGACGTTTGTTATTGTTATTTTTTTTTGTTTTTTGCTTCCTCCCCGTAAACGCGACGCGTCGTGTTTGTTATCGCAACGTACATAAATCGTAAACTTCGCAAACGATCGATCGACAATATTTTATTCCTCTATTGTATACGTATATAATATTGCATACCACCACATAACGACGGATTTCGTTATTCTAAAATACGTAGCGATTCGACGACGTGTTGACGGCTGGATTATTTATTCTTTAAATTATTATAAACGTTATTAAGAGTCTAATGATGATAAAACTTAAAAAATTAAACGTTTTATTGTGTCTAGAAAGTTTAGAAACTCATATCATATATATATATTATATGCGTTCGCCCGCGTAACACACGTTTCCAAACTTTCTAGACACATTGAATGTGTTTTTTTTTTATATGTGCATACACGTATACGTATTATTATTACTCAAGGACTTCATTATTATAATATTACGTAATATCTGCAACGAATTCGACGAGCGTGTTGTTGTTTTTTGACAGTGTGCGTTTTTTTTTTTTTTTTGTCCATAGGACATTGTGGGTTATTGCATTGAAAAACTCGAGTACGCTCCTTCGGTGGCAGACAACGCGGGCTACACGCCGTTGCACGAAGCGTGTTCGCAAGGACATTATCACGTAGCCAAATTGTTACTTCAGTTCGGAGCGGACGTCAGCGCCAGCGCTAAAGGAGGCTTACGGTTGGTATATTATTACATATATATATATATATATATATATAGGTGTCACACATTAAGGTTTATAAACTCTTGCCACCCTCGAAGAACATTTTAATAAAAAGACATTGATTGGAATCTGTTTTTATTCGAATATTTTCGACAAAAAACATAAAAATTTATAAAAAACTGTAAATTATTAAAGATTAACCGTGTTTTATGAATATATTTTTCTATAACATTTTAAGAGCTATTCGTCCTATATCTTATAAACCGCTGTATTTGATGGATTTGTTTTTCTGATGGATTTTTATCGTTACTTATAGGTTGGAATGTTAAATGATAAAATAATATAATGTATGACGTTATAATTATATTCTCACTTTCTCGGTAAATTCTGTTTTCGTATTTCTTTTTTTATAGATTTTAAATATTTACTAATACATTTACTATTTACATTCTTGAAAGTATGTGAAACATTTAAAATAATAACAAAGATTTTAAAAAATCAATATATTTTTGTCTAAATTTTAAAAATATTGAAAATCTAATGATTTAGAAATTTATGTCAAACAAAATTATAAGTTTTAAGTTAAGTAAACATTTTTCCTTGCCAAAACAAACCTTTATTTATATCTTTATTCCAATATTCAAAAATATTAAATTCAAGTTTTAAATATGAAGCTCCGATTAAGGTTTACACCTAGTGAATGAAAAAAAAAAAAAACTGAAATCGCACGTCGCGATTGCTTTTATAACTGCGTATATTATTATAATACTATAATCTTTATTCTAACGGACAGAAGTTCCCAGATTAGGTAATAGGAAACGTCACGAGTGAGTTAAAAATAACTGGTCATAGTTCGCACCATGGGTATTCTTCACTCCTCGGGTTGGATTTGGCAGGTGTGTTAAATTTTAAAGAAACGATAAATAATTTCTTCATTTTTTCGTTTTTCTCAATTTTTGGAAAAATTATTGCGAATTTTGAAAAATTACCTTCTAAAAGTATCTGCTTGAAGTAAGTTCTAATTCTGGTCGAAACTTTTGGAAACAAGTGTTTCTATACAAAAACGTCTACAATAAAAAAAATAAACATTGTAAAAACACTAGCTCCATTTTTCCTAGCATTAAAACATGTTGCGTTAAGAATTCAATTTCATTTTTATCGCCAACCATGTTTTTTGTTATCATTTTTTAATGAATGAAAAATACATAACCAAAATATAATTATACATTTGATATGTTTTTACAGGCCCCTGCACGAAGCCGTCGAAAATGGTGACGTCCATCTGGTGCGCCTGTTGCTCAGTTACGGAGCTGACCCGCATTTGGCCACGTACTCGGGACAAACACCACTGTCCTTGGCCTCGGACAGACAGACTAGAATGCTACTTGAAAATCACGTCAACGACATACAAGGCTGTGGCAGCTCGTCCGTGTGGAATTTCGACGAATCCACACTGAACCGTGAGTATATTATACTTGACTTTATTTAGGGATATGTGATCTCGGTAAATTTCCTTATTAATTATTAATTTTACGGTTAAAAGTTAATATCTACACAAATTTTACCTCTCAAATTTTTTTCTCGTTCATATCAAATTATTATGTTAAATGCTTCTATTACCATCATAGTTAGTAGTACTTTTATTAGGTACTTACTTTTTTGGTACAATACAAAAACCGTATTCACACATTTTTTTAGATGTTTTGTTTGGTTAAAAATTAATAAAATAAAATTATATATTAAGTAAATTTTTTTTGTAAATATAAGAAATCGAACGAGTGTCGTACTTTATTTTGAAATTTAAAGAAAAATAACTCTTATAATAATTTATCGAATTATCGAGTTATAAGGAAATTTTACATCCTTCCTCATATCTCTTGAGTTGAGTATTATATATGTCTCCACTGCGCGTTGTGGCAGATGTAACATGTATTCAATGACATCGGTGCGACGTCATTTAGCTTCGTGACGGAATTTAGTTTTTTTCTCCTTTCAAAACTTATCTCAGACGGTTCAGAATTGTATTTCCTCGCGAAAGAATTGTTACTCATATTATAATAACGCGACGTGTTCAGACCTTAGTTAGAATCGTGCTTCTGCGATGATTTTAATGTTAAAACCACCGCCCCTTAAAGTTTCAAATTAATAATTCATTCGACTTTTGCCTTTAAGTTGTCGAGTGTACCTCGTTAAATGTTAAGTACGTTAAAATTGTTTTTATGATTTCAAATATTTCGTATAAACTATACATACGTATGTAGAATCGTACGCTGTAGTAATAAAAATGAGTAATAAACCACCTCCGAAGAAGGTGGAAACAAAAAGTCAGGCTTTAGGATGATAACCCGAGCAGTGGCGCAACTAGAATTTTTTCAAGGGGAGTGTCCACCAATAAATTTCCACTATACCTAATTATTTAAATATAAAATCATAATCAATTGACACTTAACAAGAATTCGTTAATTAGAAATTTTATGTAGCAAAATTTAATTGCTTTTTCTACGAGTTAACATTTTTATAACGTTATTTGTAGATAAATACAATTTAGCGTCACATATTTAACAATATGAATTTTTAAAGCACGTTTCAAGTTTATTTCTGAATTAGTAGAGTTTAATAATTGTATAGTTAAAAGGTTTCTTTTTTTCAATGCTCATTGAATAAAATTTCCATAAATATAGTTTAAAGGACACCCAAAACACCCCCCTTGGTTGCGCCACTGAACCCGAGCAGTGGCGACTACAGTGATTAAAAAGTTTAGATGAGAAAATTGTCGTTTGAAGTTTGAAAGTTCTTAAAATTCGATTGCTATTGTACCGCCGCGCGGTTTTACATTTAATTATTTCGTCTCACCGCAGTCACTCTACAAGTATTGTATTATATATATTGTATTATAGGTATTGTCGGCAAAATATAATATGTGATACTATAAAGCAATACCAAACAACAACGGTTAGACTTAATTAAACACTTAGTGGTTCGTGGTATTTTTCCCGTTATCCCATATAGAAATAATGGATTTCCCTGGAAAACATCACTTCAATCGTCCCTCTGCCCTATATAATATTGTATATTATATTACGCACTAAGTATAATATTATAGCTACTGTATGCACTGCAGTCGGGGAGTTTGATAAATCCTGGAAAATTATCCGAATCTATTAATTGCATAAAGTTTGTTATGCAACAGATACGGTTATTTACTCATCCATATACAACTAACTATATATTATATGGGAAACCCATCTGTTGTATGTACATTATACACGTGCGCAAAAGGGGCATTTTAGGTTATGTTCAATGAGATGGCTATAACTAGAAATGTATTTACATAATGATGCTAATTTGAGCTAAGGGTACAAAAGTGTATCCCTCTCCCTATTACTTTCGTCAATGACGTATATATAAATACGCGCAGACACTAATATTATCTAATGTACAGGGTGTTTCTTTATTGACTGTCATTCTTCAATAGTAGCCATAATAGAGGTTCTAGGTACAGAAAAAAATAACACCCTATTATCCGTTTTTTACATCACTAAAATATCGAACTTGGCCTAATTTTTTCGTCAAATTATTTCCAGATTGCTAACAATATATATTTTTTTTTATTAACGCAAAATTTTCAAAAAGTGAAGTTTTTTATCATTTTATTATTTTGTTCCATTTTACTTTTTAATAATATTTCATTAATTAAATTTTAAATATGAATATCACTATGAAATTATCCGAAATCATGTGTCACGCCATACTTAAAGTTGTAGGCACTTTGAAGGTGTAAAAATTGTGTGATATTTTTGGGATTACTGTCATAAATTATTAGAAAGGTAGGAAAATATTGTAATGTTTTCACCCAGCTGAGCTGATTGTGATAAGTGACATTTAAGGGTACCTGACCAATTTGAAAAAAAAAAGACTTACTCAAATAAAATTGGTGTTATCAAATTATTTGTTTTCGTTATTCTCGCGGATACACTAAAATTTACCGTTTTTTCACTCTTGTAATTGGTAAAGTTGTTTTATGATTATCGTTTTATTATGTTCTTATAAAAGAAAAAACAACAACAATGTAAGTAAAACGAGCGTAATATGTTACCGCAGTAATACATTCAATGCTTAAATCGTGTAGTGGGTCTGACAAAGAATGTTTCCTTTTTTATTCGCCGCGGTTCTAGTTTCTCCAAAATTACAATATGTAATTCGTAATTTGCTTTTTCAGGAACGCACGTTTTTATGATCTCTAATCTTTCAATAATTCCTTTCTCGATTGTTTTGCAATGTGAAATCAAGTTCATGGTCACGTTCACATAGGTTATTGTATTATTGACGAAGTCGATTTAACTCGTTACCATCGTAATAAAAATATTACTCTACACCAGTCGGAATACATTTAAAATAAAATAAAATGGGACAAAATCATTTTGCTGCGTTTTTCACTTGATCGATTTGAAATTGTATAAAGCTATAATGTAATTAAAAACGTGTTATTTTTTCTGTGTTCACTTTATAATAATATAAATTTTCTATAGAACGAAATTTACAAATTTTGTTTAATTGAATTGAATTATTTCAATACCTATTTTAAATTGCTATACATTTATAATATAATATTTTTGTTTATTAGATATTAAATTATAATTTATTTTAATCTTCTCAGTTTCGCTTCCTTGTTATAGCCTTCAGACTTTCTAATAGTACTATTTAAAAATTTATAAATACCTAATAGGCATGTTTTTTTAATGTTACCCGCAAACTTAAGAAATGTTGAGTAAAATTTGAAACACCAACCTGTACCAGTTATATTTTTGATTAACTCACAAAATAAGAATAAAGAAAACAGGTTACGTAATATATTTATTGCATGTCATACATATCCTTTTAATTCATGATAAAATAATGACAAATTTAGTTTTGCTCATTTCAAAATGCATTAAATATAATATGTTACAAATTTTTGTAAATATTAAAATTGTTATTTTCGTCCGATTATGAACGTATTTTGTAGCCTTCTGCGCACCGATGTCGATTAGACCACCTTTGCATAAATCGTGCCTCAACCACCCCGGATAATCCGTAATCGGGTCGTTAATAATTGGGCCATATTTTAGCCATCCATTATCCATTATTGAAAACGCCCCCAGACACCCGATTAGTCATAGAGGTGAAGCTTATGAGACTCGGACCTAAACTAATATTGACCTTTGGCGTGACGCACAGTGTTTGTTCTTAAATCGAAAAAAGCTGGGCAAAACTCCATTTATTTTTATCTATTTTTTTTTACCTCAGAATTACTGAAGAATTACAAAAGTTTCTTGCTTACGTAACTAAAACAATTGTACACAAAATGTTCAAAAAAAAAAAATTGTTCTTTGAAATACCTGCTGAATGTGTAAATATATAAAACTTTACAATATTACGATAAATTATGGAATTTGTTATAGTAAAAGAATTTTGTAACCTGTAATACTATTTATAACTTTATTTCTTCATATTTTCGAATCGGTTTGTACGTTATAAAGTAATTGGCAATGAAATTCAATGATAGTCCTTCAATAACGAGTCTGAAATTTCGTATCTTAATTGGAGGTACCCAATACTATCTAATCGTATCCGATAAGTTATATTTCCACACTCCCCTGCCATTTATACACCAAATTAAAGTACACATACTCTACAAATTAATATTACGTTTAATATAGCTGCCCGAACTTCTTGCCCCATTTTAACAGTTTAACAGTCTCGTTTCTAATTAATTTTCTATGATTTACAAACAAAGGAGTATTGTTAAAAATATAAAACATTTTATCCACCAATGGTCAATTATTTATAAACGTATTATAAAATCTGCTTAATTCGTACGATTATATTTCTAAATAGATTTGTGTTTATTTGAGAAAACAGTTCTTTATGACGTGTTCATTGTAATTGTCTAATATTTAAATAATTCAAAAAAATCAAAAATTTAATAATTTCATTGATATTGTCATACAAAATCCTTTAATTGACTGAATTTCAAAAAAAAAAAAAAAATCTTATATTTTAGTTTTGGTCGACTTTTTTCGATTTTTTATAACGCTGTGCGTCGCGCCGTAATAATAATAGTTAGAGATTAGTTACATTAGTCATAGAGAGATGATAGTTAAGAGATTGAACGAACGTGTTTGCTTTGCGTGTGTTACAGAAGAACCCGAGGACGTGGACCGGTTGCTGTGGTGTTCGCCGCCCGCGCCGTCGTCGTCCGCGTTGGCCGACGACGGGCCGTCGTACGAGTTCGAGTTCTCCGAGCAATCGCTGCCGGAAGTCTACAAGTTGCCCGCGGAAGACGCCACAGTAACGGACGCCGCCACAGGAGGCGTAGGGGACGCGCAGACGACGGCGGCCACGGACGACTGGGTGCTGTTCGCGGACGTGTCGGCGGCCCTGTCCGTCAAGACGGTGGACGCGCTGGCCAAACTGTTGGACGACAAGGACGTGATGTCCATGTCGGCGGACCGGTTCAGAGAGCGCGCGGTGCCCAGAAAGATTTTGGGCCGACCGCCTCCTGCGGTACCGGCCGTCGTGGCCGCGGCGACCAACCACAAAGCCGTCGGCGCCACCGCCACCGGCACGGCCAAAAAACCCTCGTCCGCCGCGGCGGGTGACGACAAACCGTCGTCTGCGCCGGCGGTGACGGCTGCGGAACAACCGTCGTCGCCCACCAAAGACGTTGCGGTTGCTGCTGCTGCTGCTGCTGTTGCTCCTACTGCGGAGAGTGCTGGCGAACAAATTACTCTGATCCGTTACGGTCGCAAACTCAAACAACTGTTGGGAGTGGACGCGTACACGGTGAGTTGACACCATCGCCATCATCACCTTCATCATCATCATCATCATCATCATCACCTCCGTCGTCAGCAACTACAGTAGACGCGAGCGCGTGCACACATGACGAGTTACCGTGCTTATTGTTCTTTTTTTTTTTTTTTTTATTTATTTTATTATCATAACTAGTATTTTTTATTATCATTATTTTTTTTTTATATATAATATACATACTAAGATGACTACTACTACTACTACTACTATTATATTATATTATACTGTAAGTAGAATGACTCCACACACACATACCATTGGCTGAAAATTAATAATTACTTCGAGTCAGAAGGATGGGGATTTTTACTTTATGATAATATTAAAATTAAGTTACCTCAACGTTTTTATTTTATTTTTATTTTTATTTTATTTTTTTGAACAGCGGATATGAACAAGTCGAGAAAATAAAAAGAGAATAACTATTTTGTTTAGCTTTTGCTACATCAACAACGTCTTTCAAACAAACAGACGCGTTTAGTATTATTTTTAATTATTTTTTTTGTTATTCTCAATAAATTGGTATACCTCTTTGTTAATGTATTAAAATTAAGTTTTAATTAATGTTTAAATATTATTATAATAAATATATTATTATTATTTTTTTTTTTTTTTTAACAGCTGTTTTGTTTGGTCCCTTTTTCTGTGCTAATATGTTTATGTGCAATTTTATTATAAAACAATTTTTTTTTATATATATATATATTTATAAGCATTTTAAATTAATTTAAATGCGACGCATTCGCTTGTAATTATTATTACAATTTTTAGCTCATTTTGTTTCCAAATGTATAAAATAAATATTTAATACATATATATATATATATATATATATATATATATATATATATATATTTCTCAGGTTGAACTTTTTTTCTTGGTGTATTGTGATGTTTTTAGTTAGGTGTTGATTACTTTTATTTTGGCGTGTTTTTCCCTACAGCATAAAATTATGCCTAAAATATAATATTATTATGTTTTGAGTGTGTGTGTATTATATTACGCATACATATGATTATAATATAATACACCCCATGTTGTATGTAATTTTAAAAACAAAATCTCAATGTATTATTTTCTAAATCGTATATTCATGTTTATATAGTAACGAATAAGTAATTATAATAATTATAAATATTTAATTAATTAAAGAACGGCAGTTGTACATAGTTTATAAATAAATTTTTTTTTTCTGTTTCTAATTATTGTTGTTCTGTTTTTTATTCACATATCCCAGGTTGTGGTGTTCATTGTTTTATCGACATCGACTTAAAAAACAAAATAAAAGCGAATTTGATCAAAATTGCAATAGGTTATAACATTACAGAGATATGCAATGGTTATTACTTAATAACCAGGTGTAGTAAACATTCGTGTAAATGTTCTGTAGATTAATTTCGTGTTATATATGTTAAGTATGTAATTCAACAGTTAACAGAAAAAATGAGTAAACAATTAAATGCACGAGGAAAAAGAGAGCAAAGGATTTTATATAGTTGAGTAGCTATTAGAGTGAGTTTTTTGAATTTCCCAATTTTTCAAATTTTTTTTTTTTTGCGGAAAAACTACCAAAAATTAGGAAAAAAACTCAGAAGCCATCAATATTTTTTGTCCAAAATTACCTATATGAAAATTTAAACATAGATAGACAATAATATGAGAAACACTTAAGCGCAAGAAAATTTTGAAAATGTGAAAAAAAAAATTTTGACATTTTTCTAACATTGTTTTACTCATTAAATGTATTTTCCTTTATTTATTAGATAAAGAAAAGTATAGTAACGTATAGACAAAAAAAGCCAGACATATACTTATCATACTATGGATATTCTTCACTGTTCGGTTCAAATACTCTTGGTGGGTCTGTTGAAAATGACGACTATTACATTATTGTTCTTAATATTATTAACTTCCTTCGTTCAGAATCATCTTATTAAAAAAATGATATGTCGTCTCTTTAAAATTCTACACTCCCACCTCCTAGACCTGAGGAGCGAAGTATGTAGTGCTTTCTTGTCTATACTTTACTTTTTTCATTTACAAGAATAATTAATATTTATATTATTTCAATAATATATGATTTTTAAAAAAAGTTATAAAAATTGTAATTCATAGTTAAAAAAAAAAAAACATTTGATTTTCAAAAAATATGGTTTTCCGTTTTTACAAGGTCCCTTAAATGAGTGTGGCCCTTAAGGCAGGCCATTGGCGGTTATAAGGAGGGAGAGGTGATAGGTGGATCGCTCCTCCCTTGGGATTAAATAATTTCAAGTTTATTACTTATATCACAGATAAAATCAGACTAGATTATGCACTCTGAGAAAAAAAAGCAAAACAAAATTGCCTTGTGGTAAATTGATATAGTTACCTATTTATGTTTAAATCTAAAATATATTTTTTAATGATTCAATTTTTGTTTTAATTTACATTTCATTTGAATTTCATTTCTCGACTTTCATAATGATATTAATACTAGGAAAACACTAAAAGTACTAAATAAATGGAACTTAAATATGAAGGTAAATATTGTGTATTTTTCGACTTTTTGACACATTAACGTAAATTGTAATTTATATATTAACAAATATTATATCACAATATTTTAAAGAAAAATATTCCTAATAATAAGTTGTAAGCTCCAGTGGCGGACTGAACAATTTTTTTCATTAACGCAACTTAAAAAATATACGTATATTATTATGCAGTATGAGTATGATAATTGATAATAAAAAAAATTTCTATAATAATTATTATTGACTACAATATAGTGTAAATAATTGGTCAACTACTCACTACCCACCACTAAAATGTGACGCAACTGCGTCAAAACTAACCACTTCGGCCCGCCATTGGTAAGCTCTAATTCCATGTCAAAAATCAGTATTTCCAAGTATTCATAAATATATTGAATATAATTTGTTCAATACCAATTAGTAAGGCTTTACAAGTACAAAGTAGTTATTCAACACTTAGAATGTATTAAGTGTTATATATAAAAAATTTTAGCAATATTATTATACTATTTTATATGACTAAATAAACACCGAAGAAAAAATAAATTCAAACTTCAAAGCAACAAGAATTTATGATTATTATTATTGTTATTTATTTAATAGTAATGGTTCTTATACAAATTATTCAATATCTTTTTTTCTCTACAAAAAATTTAAAATTCGTTTTAAAATCATATAATATGAAAAAAAAAATCATCCATATAATAACTTTGCTCATGATTTTCATAATACTCGTATATATTTTGATATTCCTACTCACGCATTTGCGTTCGTTTTGCATAAATGAATGCAATTTATTTTTGTACTCGTAAGTTGGGTAATTTCTTGGTTAATATTTTTTATTTAAAATATTTAAATGCTATACAATATATAATATATTGCAACTATTCATGTGATTCACTAAATTTATCATATTATTAAAAATTTATCCATAAAGTTGGTGAAAACTTGGAAAAAAAAAATCATCGAAAAACCAATTTTGAAAATTTACATTCTTCGCTCTGCTCAGGATCTAAAATTACATCGTGTAAACTGTTTCAGCTTAATAATTAAGGCAGTATAATTAATATAAACGAATACAAATAAAACGAGATATTATGCATCATCAAAACAAAATACGTCATTCATAGTACAATCAATACAATCATCGCTTCGCTAAAAATCTATAAGAACAGAATGAAATATTGAAAAAAAAATTTTACTTGTTTTATATTATTACAAACGTCTGA
This sequence comes from Stegophylla sp. TES_Ste_2020, assembly GCA_025469315.1. NCBI lineage: Eukaryota > Metazoa > Arthropoda > Insecta > Hemiptera > Aphididae > Stegophylla > Stegophylla sp. TES_Ste_2020. The sequence continues at coordinate 853 of JAIPRM010002118.1, read as the reverse complement.
CGATTTGTGGTAATAAATGCACATACTTAGAATGCCGACCAAAAGAGGAGCATTACAACAGTTTTGGAATTAATGAAATCTGAATTGAAAATCGAACGTTTGTGTGAGCTGAAACGGAAAATATCTGTAATACGGTACTTAAATGATTGAGTGGGTGTGTAAAATACATTTATTGTTTTCGAAAACGTATCAATATACGCAGCAGCTTTTTCGAAGAGCCACAGATTTTTTACACTTGAAATGCATCGAAAAGTTTGAGCTGCATATATTTTACGTAAAATAACAAATTCTGATCAAACTATTACAGACAACGGTTTAGAAAAAAAAAAACGAATCAAACTAATTAAAATATAAATTATTTTTCGCAATAAAAGGTTTTCGACTAGTATGTCCGGTTTTCTTGTCTTTGCTTTATTTTTAAATAAAAAAAGGGGAAAAAAATTAATGAGAATAAAAATGTTGAAAAAATGTCTAAAATTTTTTTTTCACATTTTCAAAATGTTTCTTACATTATTGTCTATCTATGCTTAAATTTTCATAAAGTTTGGATCAAGTGATGGTTTCAGAGTCTTTTTTGTCAAAGTTTGGGTAAATTTTCCCCCCAAAAAAAATTTGAAGAACTGAGATATTCAAAAAATGACTTCTTTAAAGTATCAACTAGAGACAAATCCGGTTTCAAAAAGTTGCTGATCGAAACTTTTGGACAAGTATATACGAAAAAGTATTAACAGAAAAAAGCCGGACATACTTCGCACGATGGGTGTACTTCGCACGACGGGTGGTATTCTCTTGACGGGCGTATTAAATTTTAAAGAAACGATAAATCATTTCTTCAGTAAAACGATTCTGAACA
>JAIPRM010002117.1:20597-32431 GCA_025469315.1 Stegophylla sp. TES_Ste_2020 | reverse complement strand
TACTGAAGAAATGATTTATCGTTTCTTTAAAATTTAATACGCCCGTCAAGAGAATACCACCCGTCGTGCGAAGTACACCCATCGTGCGAAGTATGTCCGGCTTTTTTATTTTATTTATTTTATATTATATATACTTATAATCGTTACAGTAACAATAAATATGTTAACAGAGCATTCTAACTATTGATACATATTTCGATTACCACCTACTGGCATTTTTTTTCACCCAAAATGTCATTTAACTTTGCCATAACTGTAGTGTCGAATTTTAACCAAAAAATGTAATTCAATTAAATTTTTGTCTACCTTACTAAAAGCTGATGTAACGCCCCCGATATTAAAGTTATGTTGTTTATGATCATCTTTAACAGGGACAAAAAAAAAAAAAAATGTTTTCGTTTATGTCTCTCACAGTACAGGCACACTGCAGGTCACCGCGGTTATTGTTGTTTGGAACACATGCGAAGTAGCATGCAGTAAATGTGCCACATAAATTAGTGTTGACATTTTTATTTAAAAGGACGGTCCCGAACAGTGCAGAGGTCGGGCGAACAGGGTGGTCATGATTGTAAAGTAACACTGCGGACACTATGCTCCAACGGTATGCATTATCGACTAGACGTGAACCACACATATAATTCCATTTTTTTTTTTTTTTTTTTAACACTCTGTAAACACTATGCCGGGCCAAGATTTATTCCGTTGTGCGGGTTCGCGCTGGTTTTTGCAACGACTACCGCGCGCGGAAATAAACTTCGCATTAATCCGGTACGGGAGGGGGAATCGTAAAACGAAGAAATAAAATCTCGGAGAAACGTCCACTGCTCGACGCTTCCGTTTCACGTGATAGGGGAGATGCGAGCTTATGACAAAACGAACAACACGACAATAAATCGCACCCTTGGGGTGCAATACTGCAGTAATTCAAAAAACATAATTTTGAGATAAATTGATTTGAAAATTCAAAATGCTGTCCAACGTTCAATTTTTAAGATTTGATTTTGCCACTTGAAAATCATATTGATATTACATAAAACATTAAATCAAACTATAAAATATAATATAAACAAATATAACCAAATAAATTATGAACAATTTTATTGCAAATATGTATTAATCAAAAATGACAGAAAAGAGTAATCAATCGCATGTATTTAACAATGTTGTTGAGGATACAAATACAATGCAACTAAAAGGAGAACTGTCCTACAAAAAAAAGTACATCTGGTCACCATAAGTATGGCGTATTTATACGTTATGACATGTTATTTTGGTGACTCGGACGACGATAGTGCAGGGCAGTCAGTGGCAGTCATATGATTTCGACACGGGAATGTGGTTGATTTTAGATTCTGATCGGGGCAAAGAAACTAGTGCCTACATAATAACCATAAAAAAACTCAACCCCCCCTCCCTGACCTGCCTGATGTGACAACTCATCTTTCATTATCATTGAAAAATAAACAAATCTCTCCGATCAGCGAACAGTGGTTTGAAATCAAATATAAAATTAAACAATACAAGGTTTGCAACAAGTATGTTTTTAAACATCGAACTCTATAACTAAAAATGAGATAAAATTAACATTTTTGTTTGTATTAAACATTTGTGTTAAAAAAAAAAATCTAAATCCGAGTTTAAAATGTCTAATAATAATTGCTTCCTTAATTTTACACAAATAGTGTTTAATGAAGTTTCACTTTTTCACAACTAACGTGTAAGTCTACACCCTTGAATAACACTGAGAATAAGAAAATTCTCTTATCCTGACTTTCTCATTTACTCCCATGAAAGTATGAATACCATTTGTTTTGGATTTTACTGTTGGAACTGGCGAAAAAAAATTATAAATGACGCAAATGGAGGCACAACAAATTTTTGAATATTAAACAGTAGGACTTTGACTTTATCACACATCTCTACGTTAGTAAATGATTATTTTTATACGTATGTTAACGATATTTGATATTTGTCTAATGTTGTTCTCGCGTTAATGCTAATAAAGTAATAAACAATTTATTATAATGCATTTAATCTTTATAACATAATTGTTACAAAAATTGTACATAATATTTTATGATTTACAATTTTACGCGTCGTCAACGTTCATACTGGTCGTCCGCGTCTGAAAAGGTCAACCCATGTTTCGTTATTATTATTGTGTTGTCCAAAAGTCTTTCAAACGCGAACAAATTTCGTGTCGTTTATTTTGATTTCGAGTAAATTGACCTATTTTCAAACTCGTGTTCAAACACACGTTCTATCCACGTGTTCAGTAATTCATCAGATGTAACCATAGAATTGATTAAAGGAACATCGTTAATTTATTTTCACTGTTGTGTTATCAATCCTTCTAAATAAAAGAATTAAATTTTATTAGCACAAAAAAAGAAAATGATAACAAATCCATCACATCCATAGATAATATTAATAATATGGATAGGACATAAACGTTTTATCAGCGGTCATTAAGAATTATGAAATTGAGGAGGCCGTTTGTTTACAACGTTATAGGCGATACCGAGTGTTATTATCAAAAATCAAAAATTTTATTAAATAAAACTAACAAAAAATGAGAAATTTTCAAAATGCTGTACTTAATTCAAAATATTAAATTATATAATATATATATATGTATTATAAAAGTGAGAAAAGCTTTTTGTTTTAAATATTTTTATTATTTTACAACATTCTGTAATGTTCTTCTGGAATTTTCGGATGCTATGTCATGATAATAATATCAAGTCTAATATATGATTCATAAACGAACGGCTTGCACTTGAAATTCTCTACGAGTTTTCCGTCCCTGACATTTTGCCCGAGGAAGGTTTGTCGCGCTTTCGCCGCACCCGGCCGAGAAAGAAGTCACTTTACTCCGTACGACCCAAACGCGATCCGAGTAACAGCCACCCGTCGACCAGAACGAAAAAAAAAATATCGTTAGTGTTCTTTACAAAATATGTGACGTCACATACGTACGAGAATTATTTGTAAATGAAAATTGAACTAAAACAGATAATACACATCGCTCGTTAGGTGATAGAACAATATTTTCAACGATCCACATTATTTTTATAAATATCACATAGGTAGGTAAAAATTAACGGTGTCGCACATCTTTTATAGCAAGGGTTCTCAACCTTTTGCGGTTCATGCCCCCTTTTATACTATTATATGAGGTCACGCCCCTCTTCCCACTGCTATAAGATTGAATTTTAATATGTTATTTACAATATAAATACATCACGGTTCATGATTTTAATTATTAATGTTAGATATTAATACGAATAAAATAGTTCAATAATATTTTTCAGATTATTGAAAATAGTATTGTTAGTTGTATACCGATAATCGCATACCTACTTACAAAAAAAAAAATAATAATAATAAAACAACAATATATAACCATAAACAACATTATGTTTCGTGGTTTAATGTGAATATTTTCACGCCTCCACTGAAATTTTGTGATGCCTCCCTAAGGAGGCGCACCCCCCAGGTTGAGAACCCTTGTTTTATGGGAAGATTTTCGCAGTTTTAGTATTGTTTACACTTTTACCGTCACGGACTGTTCTGCCGGCAGAATATTTCTCATTATTTCAATTATTTTAGCATTAAATTGGGTTAAATTCGTGCAGTAATTTAATGTATAGTTTACACCGCGTATAAAGTTTTGCTCGATTTTCAGCAATATTTTAAGTTATTGGGTATTTTTTTTTTATATATATATATATACTTCTGAGTATTATTAGACACTAATTCTTGTTTCATGACACTATTTCTTGTTTTATACGAAATTTTTAATCTAAAATGTCCGCGACTGTTTTTCTATTAGGAACCGAAAATAAATTTTCCGGTTTCTCTGAACGTGTGTGGTGCGTCCACGGGAACGGCAAAAAAAATAATATTCTTCGTTACAAAATAACACGGTCGTATTTTATACCCACAGTAAAATGAAAACGGACGACGCGTCTCCCCTGGAATAATCGGCCGGCCGCGCGTCCCCTCGGCGTTATAGCGGGGCGCACGTCGCGCCGCGGAACAACCGGTTGTTTCCCCGCTCTGTTCCCCTGTCGCCCCCGTCCCACCCACTTCGGGCCCGAAAGCCCCTGCGGGGCCTACACGACTTGCCTCCGGACACCGGTCGCTACGGAGGACCAAGTGGGCGGCGTGCGAGGGTGGAACGCCCGGGCGGCTCGTTCTGAGGGGCTGTGCCGTGGGATGGGGGGGGGGATCCGGACCCTTTGTACCCGCCGCCGGGCGCACCTGCCTGTGTACAAGCGCGCTTGGTGTGTGTTGTGTATGTGTGTGTGTGTGTGTGTGTGTGTGTGCGCGCGGACAGGCGCCAAGTCTCTTTCACAGCCGGCGGGCGGTTGGGGTGGAGGGGGGTCGAGAAGGGGGCCCGAACTCTGTTGGAGGTGTGTGTGTGTGTGTGTGTGTGTGTGTGTGCGAGTGCGGGCTCACCGCCGCCGCCGCCGCCGCCGTCGGTGAGGGCAACGCGCGGCGTAGTGGTGGTGCACTAGTGCCGCGTGCGTCGCGTGACGTCACGGCAAGAGTCGCTGCCGCCGCCGTCGAGACCCGTATCCCGCGTCGTATATCCCCCCCCCTAGAGGGGGTTGCCGGCGGCGGCGTCGACGACCACGGCGTACGGTGGTGAATTTCAGTAACGTTCCCGACGTGTTGTGAAACGTGTCGTGTTTGCCGCACGTACGCACTGAATCCGTCGCACAGGCCGCGTGCACGACGACGACGACATGCAAACTGATCTGTAACTCGCATCGCAACTACTGTTTATTGTTATTATTCTTGTTGTAATAGAAAAAAAAAATTACAATACTTGTATTTTTTATCGTCGGTCCGGTGACGTGAAATATAATATTATACAGTAGTTCTTGTAGTCTAGTTTTTTTTTTTTTTTAATCCCTATTCCTCCGCCGCCGCCGTCCGATACGTAGATCCACGGGATATTTCCACTTGCCTGGAGACGACGCCGGAAAAAGAGGTGAGGATTTCTTGCACGGTCATACAGTTCAATCGTTATTATTATTATTATTATTATTAGGTATTTATCGATATTAATGATCAGTGACGTGTTAACCAGTGCTTGGATTGGGAGGAGGACGGAATAACCCGCCCCCTTTTTTTATATTTTAACGTACCCCTATTAATTTTCACAATAATTATTATTTTTTTCCCAATTCAAGCACTGCGCTTTACTACAGTTGCGAGCGGATAACTATTATAATAGCGAACAATTTTTTTGGATTATTAAGCGAAGAAAAACGAGGGATTACTCTGTATTTATATGAAAAAAAAAAAAAGTGCTTGTATTATTATCATTAATTCTGTACTCATATTACTCATATACGAGTCTTTGGCGCCGTCCAGAAATTCCTAGATTATTGTGGAATACACGAGTATTATTATAATAGCTCGTTTTAACACACTGCGACCCCCCTTCAGACCGAACGCCTATGCATATTATATTGTTTACCGACCGACCGTGTATCCGGTCGATTTGACGCGATATTTGCAATCTTCCGGTCTTCCCTGTGTGCAGTGTATCATATTATTATAATACTGTGTCTGTGTCTGTGTGCGTGGGGAAGGTGCGGGGAAATGGGAACGTCGAAGGGGACGCGAGAAGGATCACGGGCCGGAGGGGTGTAGGGGTCGGGACTCTGCGTGTCGATAATATTTATGACGGGTTACTTACAGGAGTACACAAAAACCCGTGGGGGAGTCGAGTGTCTCGCTGCGCTCAAAAGAACGACATTATATTCCCGTGGAGCGTATTAATAGCACCAGGCGTCCGGGCCGCGCGCGTTTTTTTCCTGCACGCCCGCACCCCCGTTAGCGGATATTTTAGACGCAAAAACGCGACTTGGCGCCGTGGTGAATCCAAGACATTAATTTGGAGGGGGGGCGATTAGACAAAAATCGATCAAATTTACATAAAATTAATACATTTTTACGGACATTAAGTATTATTGATATGCATTTTAAAATTTCCGGGAGGGGCAATCGCCCTCCCCTTGGATCCGCGCCCGGCCTAGCGGCTGCCACAGGTGAACCGCTGGACGATGGAGCGGCGGCGGTGGTGGCTGGCACGTGTGCTCGCGTGTTATCATTGGCACGCGGGTGAATTTTATTTGCCTATTCGTTCGCGCGCGCTCGCACGCACGAACGTAGTATTTATTTTTTTTATCAGTGTTTACATTTACATAGGTATACGCGAATCGAGTTTAGTTCAGAACCGATTGTGTACAGTAGTTGATCGACCAAAGTCCGAACGGAATCTGTAGTGGAGAACCTTTGTTTTGATTTATTATTTGAACGATTTCTGAGTTTGATCCGGTCAAACATTATATCGGTCGAGTGATCAATTATTGTCTGCCGATCGGATTAAATTAAAACCGTGTTGAAAACGAAACAGATTCTAATCGTTTTTATTTCACCTCGGTCAATCGTCTATTATAATCGCGTTCGATTAAACTTGATTTGTGAGGACGCGCCCGTAGTGTGTAGCGTGTAGGACGCGCCCGGTCACGATAAGTGATTACTAATTTTATTGGTACACGTTCGTTTTGTAAAAATGTACGATTTATTGTTGAAAACACGGTCGGTTTGTTCCTAGTAAAATACTAACGGGGTAATCCGATAGATAGTAAGTGCGGACGGTTTATACGGCGACCTAAACTTAATAATAGAATAGGTGAAATAATTATTTGTCGATAACAATATAATCGTGTGTTAAAATGTAAACAGAGAGTAAAGTATTTGAAAACATATTTAAAATTAATCAACATGATTTCATGCAACTGGTCGAAATACACTCTATTTGACTGGTAAATGTAACCAATATAATAATTATGTTGTGTATACATATATTTACTTACTATACGTTCTTTGTGTGTATTGGTATTGACTGTATTTATTGGTATTGGCCAATATTAGGAACAAGAATGATATTGAAATCCGGAACAATTTTTGCGATTTGAAATTCTCAAATGAAATTTGATTTAGTTTATTGGTAATTTTTTCATAGTAGTCATACCCTGTATTTATTATTGTAATGCATTTTATGAATAGACGTAGGTAATATTAATTGTAAAGTTTATATTAACCACCGAATTCTGTACATAATAGACACAATAAAAAAACATGAACGATCTGTCAATTGTCATACGAGCACTGTCATAGTACAAATTGACCGCTTAGAACTTTGTATTAGTGACTTTACGACAGTGGTTCCCAACCTTTACTATTCTAAGCCCCCTTTTGTAGATTTTCAAAAATCTTGCGTCCCCCCCTTCTCTAAAGATGAAAAATAATATATCACCTTTTTTGTGTACTTTACAAGTAATTTAAACAATAATCTAAAATAACAACTTTTTTATTGATAATAATAATTATTAATTATTAATTATTAATAATTATAAAATATAAATAACAGTAAATAATGAAGTAATCAATAGATGAGAATAATTATACCTGTAGTAATAAATTAGTATGAAATAATAAATAATGTTTAGGGGCTTAAAATAAACACAAACTGTAATCTTTATTCGTTATTGATACCCAATAACGGTCGGTAGGCATGCTTAAAAACGTTTAAGTTAATGCTTCAACTGTGCTTAGGGTTGCCATCCATTTCACTCGGACAGGTACTTCGGTTTTACATGTAAATCTATAGGCACGAATCTATTATTATTCGTCGTCATAAAATAAGTACTATTTATTGAATATTTTTATTTTTTTTCTCTAAACCCCTTTTCATATGGAAATACTTGTCCAAAAGTTTCAACCAGCAACTTTTTGTATCACAAATTTGCCTCCGAATGCTACTTTTGAGACGTAATTTTTCTAAATTCTCAATAGTTTTCTCAACATTTAGGAAAACTACACAAAAAAAAAAAAAAAAAAATGGGAAGGTAATCGAGAAAATATTTAAAATTACAAAATAACTTACTAAATAACAATTGGGGGGGGGGTATTAAATGTACTACTACAATATTAATATAATTTAATTTTATGATTTTTAAAATAGTCGAAAAATAATGGCATAGATTTAAGAAATACAGAGCAAAAGGCAAAAGTCCTGTAGGATGTTTCTCAGGACAACAAGACCGTGAAATGAATTAAAGGACAATCCTGTATAAAACTGTTTCTTCGGTCATATTCTAATTATAGCGTCCGTATATTATAGTGGTATTCGTGTGCGTAAATCTAACAAGTCGGCGACTGTCGTTCCAACGTTGACCGCGGCGGCGGTGGTTGTCCTAGGATCTCGCGCGAAGCGTGTGTGTGTGTGTGTGGCGTTTGTGATTACGCGCTTGTGGGCATTATTTATGCATGCCCGTGTGTGTACGTTTATTACATTATATTATATTATTATCATATGTGGACCGGTCCCCCCCCGAAACTGGTTTGTGTTTGTTTTTTTTTTTTATTTTTCTCTTACCACCGCCGCACAGTGTCCGAACGAAACGACGGGGAGCCCAGACTACAAATTCAATATTATTTCGCGAGATGCGATTTTCAAATGTTCTGTTCACGAAGGCCGTTCGGCTGTTGCGCAACGCCGTCGTCACCGCCGTTTTTTGACGACACTAAACATTCGGCGCAAGTTTTCTCTCCGTCACAGACGATGATGATCTCGTTATGCTCTCGTCACAGAGATAATAATATATAACATATTATAATAACACATGATATTATATATTAAGTAACCGTAGAGAGCCTATATATCAGAGAGTGGCGGGCGGCCACTGGTGTCGTTATTTCTGATCGGTTCCCCTGTTTTTTCACTGATAAAATTTCGTCCAAACAATATAATAATATTATAAATCAAATAATATTAATAATATGTTATTGTTTGATTATTGATAAGACACATATTATAATATTGTGCTGATAATAATGTTTGGACGAAAAATTAAACAATATGGCGCCTTCCGTATCCATTGATAAGCTGAGGTCCGGTGGCTACTCTCTGATATTATATTATAGGCTCTCTAGGAAGCCGACTTTGTACTAGACCAGAGTTTCCCAAACTTTTTCTCTGCCGGATCACTTAATAAAAGTAAAAATTAAAAACAATAATAATTTCAATCGTTTGACCGAATCTTAATATTGCTTTTCAACAATAACTATTTCGACAATATATTTATTATTAACGTCAGTGTTTTCTATGGAAATCGAATATCACATCAGTATTTTCATTTTTATAGATAGGTACTTAGTGTATTCTAATTTACGTTCGCGGACCACAGTTTGGTAAACTAGACTATGCGTTCAAATATGAATCCTCGCCAGGTCGGGCAATGTTTACAAATGGATGTTATCAATATTTGTGATAATAAGTAATAAACAAGATTCAAATATTTCAAATGTATATTTCCGATTTCCAATTCAAATCGTATATTATTGTGTTTCATTTACGATTTACCCTTGTTATGTTTGGGATTTCGATTAAATATTATATTGTTCATCGCAGTGATTTTACACGATTATGATATAATATATTTATTATAGTGTGCTGATAACAAAATGTAAACATTGCCCAATCTGTACACGGCGGCCAGGCTTCTTTTATTATTTGAGATAGTCGGCTATCTAGTGTTTTATTTATATTTGTGATTCTCGTATAAACCATCACCACCGCCATGTTATTATTATTATTATGTGTACTATCGTGTAATGCGTTCTCGTCGCAAACAAGACGCGTTTCTTTTCGTCTTCGCCAGCCAAAGTCCACGTGCTCGTATTATTTGTCGCGTGTCACATGGCCACTCGTCTTGTCCGCACAATTCGTATACAATTTTTTATGTGCTCGGCATACTAACTGTGATAATAATACAATAATATGAGAGGCCGTACACCCAGCCCGAGCTAATCGCGGAGGGGTTAGTCCAGTAGTGACGTCATCGCCGCGAAGGGAGAGCGTAGTAATAATACTCGTATGATATTATGCTAAATGCCGTTGTAATCTTCGGCCTCAAAACCGCTCGTCGTCTTCTTTACTTTCCGCCCACGCGACTTTTGTCCGCCGTAACGGATACAAAGGCCACCGAAAATCCTTCAGGTGAGCAAAAGGCGTGATAAAATCAAACGTGTTGAAAAGAAAGTCGATTTTATTTGACATTTTTACAAAATACGTAACGATTAATCGCAATATATTATATTATTATCGGTAATGCCGACTAATGTATTTTTTTCCAAGAAATCGCGTCGTTAAAATGTTCATTAGACTTGGACTCTTATTTCTAAGAGTCGAAATTGTTTTTGGAAAGTCCAAAAGGAGGGACGAGAGCGTATACATTAGTAACGAGTCACCACTGAACTAAATACATGGAACGCATATTCTCCTATACGTTCAATTGAGTTACCATAGTGCATTCCGGTTTCATTTTTCATTTTGGTTACCAATTTCATAAATGTGACAAAACAATTTTTTTTTTCGTTGGTCATATAAGTAATGTGAATCGATTACAATGGAGTAGAAATTATTTGGGGAATGATTTGTGAAATTTTTTTTGTTTTTTGTAATCTAAAATCTTTATTATCTACTATTAATAATCACCGTCAACAATTATTTATATTTACAACACGCGTATTTAGTTCAGTGCGCGTGACAACCGTGACATATACCATAGACATCATATTATTATTATGAAGACTTGGACTGCTAGTAGATGGAAGCATCCGAGAACAACGCTGTTGAAAAGAAGTGACACACACACTTTGGGGCTATTACCTGAATAAAGTTCCGTTGTTAAAATAGAGGAGGAGGTGCCATTTAAGTATGTGTCACCACAGGACATGTTTTGTGGAAAACATCGTTTTTGCAGTAATTTGAACGTTCAAAAAAATAAAAATTCTAAATTTTTCTATTTTCACGGTCGAAAAATGGGGTGTCGGCGATTTTCATTCGATATTCGTGTGGCGTTCGTTCGATAATCTCATGATGTTGTGGCCAAGGTAAAACCGGGTATAAAACGCGAACGCCGCCGCCACCGCGTGTTGTCGCGTTAGAGACGGTGGCAGACCTTGTCCGGAACGCGCTGGGTGCGTTTTGTTGTTTACGTGGGTAGCTCTAAATAGCGTAGTATTTGAAACGTCATTATTGTAATATTATTTTCTGCGGCAATATTGTTGTGATATCCAGTGGTGGACGATGGACGCGACGAAGGCGAACGAAAGAAATAGGCCAAATTTTTTTATTTTTTTTTTTTCATTTTCATTCGTGCACACGCACGTTCGTTCTGTCGCTTATTATAACTGGTTTTGCGCATACATTATTGTTATTATTATTATTATTGCTATTATATTATCAAACAATTATTATTTCGAACATGTGCCTCGAACTCGCAAATGTTCGCCTCGTTCGATTTGTTAATTATTGACTCGTAGAATCATCGATCCAAATTACTGATTTATAAATTATTGCTGTCGATGCTTCGAAATTCGAATCGATTAGTTTTATCGACTACGTCTTATCGCTCTGTGCCGTTGTAGTTCGCCTGCGGACAACTGCTGGTAGGTGCTCTTCTAATTTTAAAATTTACAGTGTGTACCTGTCGATGGTTTTCGTCACCCCCCCGCATGTATATAAAACATGCCATTACACTCAAAATATAATCACTTGTCGTATCTTTTAGATTCTGAAAAGTTTCGATCAGTAACTTTTTGAAACCGGATTTGCCTCTAGATTGTACTTTAGAGAGGTCATTTTTTGAATTATTCAATTCTTCAATTTTTTTTTTTTTTGGAAAAAACTACCCAAAATTTAACAAAAACGACTCGGAAACCATCATTTTTTGATCCGAATT
>JAIPRM010002117.1:0-20497 GCA_025469315.1 Stegophylla sp. TES_Ste_2020 | reverse complement strand
ATAATTAGTAATTTGATATTTTTAAAAAAACGCGGGCTTTTTGTTTCACAGTTTGATAACCAATACTAATAAACTGCCGCTTGGCGCATGACGGGCAGCGCTCATTTTTCGTTGCCCCGACTATAGAGCCGCTTGCGGCTCGTGAGTTTGGCCACCCCTGTTATAAGCTGTGTATTTCCTGACAACGAGTTCTTTTACAGGCTCTAATTGCAATAAAATACTATAAAATATAAATAATATTATAGATAACGTCGTTTTGACAACCTAATCTTGACTTTTAAAGCCGATATCTAATTTTCTCATATACTCATTGTCAATATTGTAATATATTGTGTATATTTGTATCATATATTATAAGATAATTCATTTGATTCGCTATATAACGATTTTCAAGAGACCGAGAAAAAATTTCGGTATCGAGAGAATTCATTGCAACTAAATTCGTTGTACCGAGAGCATAAATCAACAAAATTTGTCGGGTAAAATGTAAATCAATACACTACAAATTGATATTTGGTTTTTGTTTATACGTCTTGTTTTTCTGTACTACAATTATGTCAAATTATAATATGCAAGAAATATGACGTACTCTTGAACATTATCGTATGATAATGGTCAGAAAACGTTATTATCATTTTTATGAACTGTTCGAATAGTTATACACCAACTGGCGCGTATAGTATTTTAATTGCGATTAACAATTCGTCATATCATGAGAGCTTTGGCCAAAATTACTTTTTTATATAAGGAGGTATATATCCAATAACCAATATATATCCATTTCATTTTTCGTTATATCACAAGATTTTCAAAGTGTAGGATTGGCCGAATTTCATGAGTTTCAAAAAAAATAACACAATTGGTATTCTAATAATTACGGTTTGCATTTTTATTTAACATTAGTTGTCGGTCGAAATGCTCGGAGCAGTTCACTCCTCGACCGACGCCAAAAACTGATTAGGACTATAATAATAATACAATGTAAGAAATTAAATTGACATTGATAAAAACCATCCGGCGATAACGATTAGGCCTCGCGTGACTATTAATGTACCCTAAAATATAAATATTATCCTACAAAAGAAACGACAGTTTTGTTCGTTACGTTCGAGATGTTCGTTACGTCACGAGTTGACTACATCATTAGAAAAGTCGTTTGTTTTAACTTAATTCACCGAAAGGCGTACGTGTTTTTGAAATCGAAAATGAGTACTCGCCCAGAACACAGGAGGTTCGTCGGCGGGACACAATAAAATTAAATTTCAAATATCAAAGAAATATTAATTTGTATGATTATAAAAGTTAAAATCGTTTTTGAAATGTACGATCCGAATGCTGCAAATGCTCTGTCTCTGTTCATCTTTAATTGTTTTTTATTTTATTTTTTTTTATTTCAGATGACTAACGACATGGAAGTCGGCAGTAAATCGTTTCATCTCCGATGGAATAATCATTTGGAGAATTTACGAGCGCTATTCGAATGTCTGTTCAACGAACAGATTCTCGTCGACGTGACGATCGCTTGTCAAGACGGACAATTAAGGGTAAGTGTTCCACGCGACGCTTTTATTATAATATTTTAATCCGATTGTCTTGAGTTTTGTTTCTTATATTTATTTTTCCGCGCGTTTAGGCGCACAAGTTGATATTGTCGGCGTGCAGCCCGTACTTCGAGACGATCTTCCAGGAGAACCCGTGCAGACATCCCACGGTGATCATGAGAGGCGTCACTCTGAACGAGATGCAGAGTCTGTGTCAGTACATGTACGTGGGTTCGGTCGAGGTGCAAGAGAGCAGTTTGAGTTCGTTGTTGAAAGTGGCCAGAGATTTGCAAATCAAAGGTAGGCGGAGAGAGAAACTGCACGCGGTCGTGTGGTCTGAAACGCGAATGACGTGTATCATTAAAATAATATTATTATTTTTTCTATTTCAATTATTTGCGGCGCTTAGGTTTGTCCGAAAAGACCGTGTCCGGCGACCAGTCGAAATCCAAGCCGACGTTCAACAATTATAACATACCGATCAAAACCGAATGCACCGACGGAGACAACAAGTTCGAGGTAAGCGAAACGCATTTCGATGTGTCACAGGCGCGTGAAAAGGGGTTTTGGTGAGTTCGGGTGAAGAAATCTTCGCTCCCCTACCCGGAAATCGGTGCAGCACGTTTGGGCATTTTTACCTGTTTAGTATTCAAAATCCACACAACGTTTGGGCCACTCTATATCCCTAAAAAGATACCACGTTTGGGCACTAAAATGTAAAATGTATATACCTTTGTTTAAAAAGTATATAAAATACATACATGCATGCATGTTAAATAAAATTAGTAATATTATCCCCGCGTTGCATAGCAAGTCGATTATCAAGCCGAAATGTCCCCACGTTGCACGAGAGATATTTTTGATTTGCGGAGCGAAGCGGAGGAGTCAAACACCCGGTTAACTAACTTACGCTTATATAACGTTCGATAAGGTTTTGAAAAGGATAGGTTAAGTTAGGAAAAAACAAATCGGAAAAACCAAAAAAAAAAAAATAGTGGTAGTGAATTAACGGAAATGGTCCTACTACGGTAGGACCGCTTCGTTTTTTTTTTTTTACTTAGCTTCGCGCCACTTAAACAAAGGTATATACATTTTACATTTTAGTGCCCAAACGTGTCGCAATTTGGGATAAAATGCCCAAACGTGTTGTAGCCCCGAAAATATGGTTTTTCGTATCCTACGTGCACGAGTCGTCAGTGTATTACTAAGAGGTGTAATAGCGCCGAGTCGAATTAATAAATGTTTTCGGTTCTGTAAAAATTAATTTTGCCTAGTCGTACCATATATATATAAAAAAAAAATAGTATTGAAAACGTTTCGTATTCACTTATTTTATTACGTTAGCGTTAACTTTTTTGTGAGTGAGACAAGACAGTTTCAGGTACAACACAGACCTGTATCGTACAACCCTCCGTCGTTATTTCATTTTTGCAATATATGCTTATTATATTTGAATAATAAAATATTTTTCATAAATGCATAATGTAATATAATATATAGGAACTGATTTTATAGAAAGTATTATTAAATCAAACAATGGATATATTTAGTAACTTCAAACTATACCTACTTTCTAACATTTACTCGACTCTTTTGTTTTCACGTTAAAAGGCAGAATTATACGAAAAAATTTGACTCTGAGACTAATGCACCATAATTTGCAACATTTGTGTAGACAACGGTTAAGTGATACTTAACATTTTTGTAAACAGACACATCGTAAAATTCTCTAATTAAAAATATTTCAGTCGCTCGAAGAAAATATTTATTCGTTAATAATTTCAACAACATCAAATTTATATTCACGTCTCTTTTACGAGAGTTTAACACAAAGCTATCCAATCTTTACCATGTACCATGTAATTTATTATGTATACATTTCGCCTGTAGTTACGTTACTTGGTCAATTGAGTTATAAATCCATGGTATTACGACGTTATTACCCTATTGGTGAATTAATATAATTGGGTACTTTAATAAATTAATTACCCATCCAACCTTAACTTTAATCCATTCTCCACCCACTTTAGTAGTGAGATAATTTTATTGTCTCAACAACAAACGTCTCACGCGACCACTGATTAGTGTTACGCAGACTAATAGATATCTTAAGTGTGCAGTTGCGGTGTTAAAAATAATTTTGATGGAACGTGATGGTTCTTTAAATTAACAACACAACGTACTCGATCATGCCGACTTGAAAACGATTTTTCGCTTCGGTCTAATTAATCCGTGTTTTTGCATTAGAAATCCGTAGCAAATCTAGTCAGTTGTATATGTATACAGGCTATTAGTTATCGTTATTTTATTTTTTACTATAATATGATTTACCGTCATATATATGCAGATCTAAATAAATAACCAATCCGAATAAAATACAAATAATATTGTCTTCGTCAATTCAGTTAGTGATGCTTACGGTGAGGGTTGACGGACATTATGTATCACGTCAAAAAAATGAAAACCGCGAACAAACTCATAATATTTAAGGTAGTGACAAAAAAAATTTAGCAGACACTGTACTATTTCAGATAATGAAAAAACTACATGAATACTGTTGAAACGTTTCGTCAAAATTTAATTTAATCTGTACCCCCTAATAACCGTTATAAATTATGAAGTAAATATTACAAAATATTTAAATTAAAAATAGGTATGACAAATACTATTATTACAGAGGTCAATATTGTACCTACTTATTATTTGTTAAAAACATTTCATTTAAACATATAAAAAAAATTAAAAAATAAAAAGTACAGGTTAATATTTAAAATAAACCGGATATACTTCCCATCATAGGTAATTGATAAATTATTTCTTTAATAAAACGATTCTGAGCGGAGCTTCAGTTTATTCAAGACAATTTTTTTAAAATTTATAAAGTTTGTTGTTATTATCAAAAAAAATGTATTTTTTACTCAATCAGTTTTTGATATTTCGCTTTTAACTGAAAAAAAGAGAAACGATTTTGATGAGAAAAAAATATTAAGCACAATTTAAATTAAAAATTGTATGATGCCACTAAAACCTTGTGATTTATTCAAAACTCAAAAGTTTCTTATGGTAACAAAAATATTATAATATAACTTATGATTTAAATCGTATAACTCGTTACCATTGGTGCAATTTGAAAAATATATATATATTTTTTTTTTTTTTTGGGGGGGGGAGCTAATATGTTTATTTGATTGATTTAGCTCCTCTAAAAAGGCGTTAACTTTATGTAATTCTCAAAACTTCCGGGGGACAATGATTAGTTTTCAGGGGGGGGGGTTAGCACCCTCAAGCCCCCCTCTAATTGCGCCTGTGCTCGATACGATGGGTGGCCACTACTTCTTTAATCACACACGTTTCTCTTTTGTTTTCCCGCAGACGAACGGCGGCGGCAGCGGTTCGGCCGAGGGCGCGGACGACTCGAAGACGTCGTACCAGGTGCCGGGCGAAGACGACTCGTCGGACAACAACGTGTCGTTCGAGCACGTCAGCATGCTCAGCCCGCAGGTGATGATGGACGAGCACGCGGCCGATGAGAACGGCGGCGGCGGCGGCGGTGGCAGGCCCGTGGTGTCGGGCCCGGGCGCGGCCCTGGTGACCGCGATCGCGGGCGGCGTTTCGGCCTCGCTGACGCGGCCCATCAAGTACCACCCGTCGCAGCTGGCCGACTTCCAGGCGTTCATCGAGGCGCAGACCAACAAGGCCGCGGCCCTGGCCGGCGTCCCCGTCGAGTGTCCCACGTGCCAGCGCACGTTCCTCAACAAGCAGAACCTGCGCAGGCACATGCAGACGCATTCCGGCCTCAAGCCGCACCAGTGCACGTACTGCAACCTGTCGTTCCTGCGGCTGTCGCACCTGCAGCGGCACCACCGGACGCACACGGGCGAGCGGCCGTTCATGTGCACCGAGTGCCCGAAGAGTTTCTCGCGGTCCGACAAGCTGCGCTATCACATCATGCAGCAGCACGCGGCCATGGCCCACATGCCGGGACCCAAGCAGAGAGGTAGACCGAAAAAGGTCAGCAGCGCGTACCACAGTTGAGAGAACACATTTTGTCGTGCGCCGGAGACGCCACGGAGAAGGCCGTCTCCTAGTGGTGGTGTGAGGGGGGGGGTGGTATTAAAGACCGAGGTGCGGGTCCACGGACGTGGATTACTAGCAGGACAGTGTTGATGTTTGTTCGATTTAGTCCCTCCCCCTTCTCACTATTAGGGCTTTAACTTATTGAAATGAAATTTAAAAAACTGGGGGGGGGGTTTGAATGTTTGAATGAACTTAGCCCTCAAATATTGTCCCTTTAATCCTGTGCCCCTTTTTCATGTTTAAAATTTCATTTGAGTTTAAACTTGCATAGGAACGTATTACAATTATTGTAAAGTTATCGATAACTTAAAAAAAAAAAAAAAAAAACCATTAGTTTTAGGCAGTAGTGGATCCAGGAAGAATAATGGTGTAAATACTCCCCTCCCCTAGAGCTTACTGTATTAAATCTCATTAGATTTAACTTTAACTTCTACATTTTTCTGTACTGACACAATAATCAGCATCAAAGACTGAAGGAGATTTTAATTGACATATTGTTATACCTATAAATTAAACATATCAAATACATGGTTGTCACGCTTTCTGGAAACTTGGAAAAGTCAGTAAATTTTATTTATAATAATAATCAATTTATTGCTAGTAGTAGAAATGTGCACAAATTATAAAGGTAAATACATGAAATTACTAGCTTTGCTCTACACTGAGGTAATACCTCTTATCGTAGAGCAATTTGGTCAGGGAATTGAAATTAAATTCTTGAAATTTTATATTCAAACATTTATTTTGTACCGTGATAAAATGCTGTTTTTTTAGAATAAGTTTTTTTAGGATAAGTAATTATTTCATTTTTTCAATATTGTTATTAATACCATTAATTATGAATAATATAAACGATAAATTGTATTGCGGACACTACTTTTAAAGAGGAAGAAAAAAGTGTATTGTTCTGTTTATAATAATAAACAATATGTTTATTAACATATTTTCTAAAAATCCTGGATTTCTCAAGGAAAAGTCTGGGAAATTTTAAAATATAAAAGCGTGGCAACCATGCAATAGTACATATATAACATAAACTGCCAATCAGAACTTGATCATAAATATGTACATTTATACTATTGTGTAAAATGTAAATACAAGTAACCTAATTAAATCATTATTGAAATTTTTAATTTTTACATAATATTGTGTATTTGATAATTTTTTTTGTAAAAGTCTGTTACATAAGAGTTTTTTTTTTTTAAGTACAAAATGTCTGTATAAGTATAACAATCATTGATGTCAGTTTGTAAGAATCGAATAAGACGATAATAACAAAAACTATTAATAGGTACTACCCTATAGAATAAGACTGTATTATAATAAAACTAGTTTTGTATACATTTTAGTTACCACCTTCCACCTCCCCAAAAATAATTTCTGGATCCGACACTGATATAAGAAATAAATCTAAAACATTATTAGACTTTTTTGTGTTTTCTCTAATTTGATAAAATAATTGTATCCACACGATATAATTGTTTTTTTCTTGGGTATTAATATATCAATATGCTACATGAACTTTTGAACAGATCTCATTAGATCTCAAATTAAATAGGGTCTGTCCTGTGGTGGGGGACTAGGGTTTGCTGCCCGGCGGCGGTGGATAGCGTGGCGTCTTCGGCACGGACAATTTTTCTAATCGTATTCTAAAATCGCCCGTTTCTGATGATAATATCCGTTATACATATGTGTTACAGTATGATTCAGCCACCAGCAACGTGGATGTGACAATGGTGGCAAACATACAGAACTTCGAGGAACAATGCGTACCTGCACCCGTCCAGGGACTCCAAGAACCATTGGACTTGGCCCACTAGAAGATCTCCACGCAATTTATCAAAATGTCCCCTATCCCTACGTACATATTATGTAATATGTATATGTGTACATACAGAGTGCTCTCGAATTTTATGACGTGTTTTATAACTAGTGTTTACGTACGTACGGTTTAATTATCATGTATATAATCCACCATTGTGTATACGTTACATAATTTGTACCTATAGTATATTGTATTTAACACTTTTCCTGTGATAAAGTGAATTTATTCAACGTTAAATTGACGTTTCAATTTCTAGTTAATGATTTTGTATTCATCGTGACTTCCAAAACGGTCCTCCTACAGGTTTTTTTTTCGACACTTAAATTGTTTTTGTTTAGCATATAAAATATCGTACTAATCAGATAATGCGATTGGACCAATGCAATGCCGAAAAAACAGCATAAAATAATTTGATATTGACGTTTGTACCTATTTACTAAGACGATTTTTACGACCAATTGTATTTTACATTTCGAATAACTGATAAACCTCGCCAGATGGCGAAAAAAAAGTCAAATGTTATAACTGATATCAGTGAAAATAATATGTTTTCAATTAAAAATTATATAAATATGTATATACAAGACTGATAGAAATATGTATAATAATTATAATTAACCATTTATATGCCCGATAGGGATAAATTGTACCAGAAAAATTGATAAATTATATATTATATTATAGGTAAAATGTACTTATGTAGTAACCGGTATTATTATTATTATTATTATTTTAATATTTTTTTTTTTTTTTTTAAACAAAGATAAACGATTGGTTATATTTCATCGTTATTTATGTGTAATATATCTATATATGTGTGTGGATGAGTGTATTTTATAGACATATAAAAATCTGGATTGATGTATTTAATTAAATCTATTACAATGTATTAGAATATACATGTGTTTTGTTTGAACCTACACGAATATATTATATTGTTTAAGTCTTTTTGTATTTGTAAAGTGAATATTTTATTATTAATTGTAATAATTAAAAGCCAGTATTTCCTTTTATACGTTGTGTACAGTTTTTTTTCTTTTTTTTTTTTTAAGCACTTGTCGACGGTCCCAGACAGTTATTGGATCCCAGGCTTTTGAAAAAGCTACCCGTCTTGCTTGTCGGACTCTGTTGGCTCGAAGCGATCGGATTGCAACACTGGCACCCGTTCTTTCTCAGGTGCCTGTTGTTGACGTGCATTAGCGAGTTCTTCAATAAGCCGATCTGTGTCGCCAGTTTGAATATCTCCTCTTTGAGTTCCTCGTTCTCCGTCTGCAGGTCGATTGTCTCCTCGCCGCACACCTCATTCATCTCGTACGATACCAGTCCCTTGGCCTGCAGCTTGTTGTCCCAGTGGTCGCCCTGACCGTTCAGCACCCTCACGACTTTGGAACCAAACACCAGTGCTATGGTCACCGATGTGCTCAGCTGAGTGCGGATGAATCCCAACGTGTATTTGAAGTTAGGTCCTATGTTAGGAAACAGGAAAAAACTAGAACGAAAAGAAATTCCAATAAATGATCGATCAATGGCTGACGACTGAACATATTACATCAATATTATTATAATTAGTGCTAGGAATTAAATAATCTAAAAATTTTGTAAATATGCATAAAGTTATGCTCTTTGAAAGATAAATTTGCTCAAAAAATATGCACAAATCTTTTTTTTTTCAATTAGTTGGTAAAAATTTAATTAAAATTCAACAATACTTATAAATAGTTATATTTTAGTACTTAAAATATTGTATTTTGAATAATGCATTGACCTTGTATACATTTCTTATATTTTTGAAAATATTCCAAGTATAGATTTGTAGGTATATACAATATACATATACCTTGTATTACAGTGTATAGGTAATTGTATATAATTGAATATATTTTATGAAAACTGATAAATTAAAGCATATCTTCGTTACATCATACCTCTCAAAAATCAATTTTAAAATATTTTTTTGTATAATGTTATATGTAACAATAACAGAGATTATTATGAAGGTACCTTAAAGTTACAATCAAATATCACTGTTATCATGAATTAAAAATAATAATAATGATTTATCATTAAAACTTGATTTTTTAATACATATTTTAGTCTCTCCTGAACATTTGACTTTTTTGAAATATTGACAATATGTAGCAAATGTATGAATATTAAATTTTAAAATCCACAAAACTATTTTGCTTTGAAATTTTTGTAATAAAAAGTGTAACTACTAAAAAAGAGTTTAGTGACTTCATCATTTAATTAAATGGATTCAGGACTAAATCTAGAGATTTTCCGTAGAAGGTGCTACGTGAATATCATCCACACACAATTTGGCCTATTTTTTTAATAGTAAACCGACCTCAACTTAAAAAATACCTATCTTTTTTTTTGTCTACTGAATTTTATAAATTGAATGAATTATGAAAATATAATATATATTTATTAATGAACGATCTTAAAAAACAATAATTTAAATCAAGGATTAGTAATTTTGAGCTGCTGTGAATAGTGTCCAAATTTTAATCAATATCATCTAGTTTATTTTCGTGGATATTCAATACCTATGGTTAAATTTTTTAACAGTATTTTTTATTTGATTTGACAGACCGTCACCAAATAGTATATATATATATATATATATAATATATAGTTACTGCTTTTTAAATTTGTCCTCATCATTGCATTATCGTATTGAAATAAAAAAAAGCTTTTATTTTATGATATAATTGATATGAAGAAAACAAATTATTATCACTGGCCAAGGAGGTATGGTAGTTTTCTAGCGCCCCCTCTCAATCCACCCCTGAAAAAATGTATGGCTTACACGGCGCAATAAACCAAAACGGGCTGCAATGCAACCAGTTTGAACCTATGAGTAATAGTTTTAATACTATGTGTATTCGACAAATCGGTCTTACTGGATCGCCATCATGATGATGTTGACTATGAATATGTTGTAAATGGCGAAGTTGATGGACTGAGCCTCGTTGTAAAACGACTCCGCGTTTCTCACCACGTAACACACTCGAACGCCCCAGGCCAGAAACAGCACTTCACCTAAAAAAAACAAGTTCTGAATGTTTCAAATAAATAAAATAATGTTATTTAATAACTTTTAGAGTCATAGCTATTTTGGCTTCCGTGCCGTGTATTACTTTTACATGAGCTTTAACGTTACCGTCCGTTCTGCCATTACTCATTAGATGAAATTTTGCCAAACAATATTATATAAGTTCTAAACAACGAATCTTAACTACTTGGTGGCACGAGGGGCCCGAGTCCCCCCGTACCTTCCCCCGCAGTGGCACAACCAAAGGGGGTGTTTTGGGTGTCTGGACACCCCCCTTAAACCATATTCATCGAAATTTTATTCAATGAGTATTGAAAAAAAAAAATCCTTTTAACTATACAATTATAAACTCTAAAATTCAGATGTAAATTTGAAACATGCTTTAAAAGTTCATATTATTAAAATATGCGACACTAAATTTTATTTATCTACAAATAACGTTATAAAAATGTTAACTCATAGAAAAGGCAGTTAGGTTTTGCTTCATGAAATTTATAATTAATGAATTCTTGTAAAGTGTCCATTAATATTAATTATAATTTTATATTTAAATAAATATTGTAGAAATTTATAGGTGGACGACAGCCCTCTTGAAAAAATCCTAGTTGCTAGTCACTGTCCCCCCCCTCCCACCCATTACGCCCCCGCATCGAACGCGCACGCGCGATGACGTACCGGCCGCCAGACAATAGTCCCACCAGTCGTTGGAGCACCGCCAGAACCTGAGCCCGGAGTCCGCGTCCGTGGCCAGCACCGCCCTCGGCGGGTCGCTGAGAGTCCACGCGCCCATGTACACCAGCGCGACGGTCAGTATGGGCGTCATCCACTGCAGCAGCTGCCGGTCGGTGAGCTTCAGCTTGTGCGCGGACTTGACGCGGTACGTGAGCGACACCCGCCACGTTTTCATCAGCAGCGCCGAGTACGTGATGCAAAACCCGAAGTGCCGCGTCCACTTGGTGGCCACGCACAGCCGCTGCGTGCACTCGACGAACATGATGCCCATCTGCGGTCAACAGTCAGGGGAGGGGGGGGGTTAAAATTTATTATGGGGTTGAAAAAAAAGTTTCCGAAAAAAAACCAGGAGAAGACCGGTATTTTTCTTTTGAAAAATCGATAAATTTCCTGTTTTGGAAATAAAATTGGGGAAAAAAGATTAATTTTTTTCCCGAAAAAAAAAAAAAATTATTAAAACTGTATAAACATAAAACCGATTACCTTAATTGTTCATCAAGGGCGCTGGGGACTTACAAATTGGAATTTTTCACGTTTTCATTAATTATTCAGAACACTGAAATTCGTTTCATGACGCTACGAGTTAAATGTGACTTTTTTGTTTTGCACGTTTAGCTATTTTTTTTTTCGATAAAAGTGCATATTTTTTTACATTTGAATTTTAAGTTAATACGTTTATTCACATATTTTTCAATATTCGATACGAATTTTCTTGATATAAGAACAAAAAAAAGTGTTAAAATGATATATTATTATTTGATATTCGATTTGCTCAAAAAGAAGAAGATTTAAACCACGTAATGTAAATATCAGTTTTTTTTTAAATTTCTTGTTATTTTTACAGTAAAATTCATTTTTCCAAGAGCTTATTTAATTATTTTGCATACTTTTTAGAGCATAAATACATGCATATTTTAAGGTATTTTATTTTACTAAAATTCTTTAGTCCTATACTAATAATATACTTAGTTCATGTATATTATAATGTAAAGGTAAAGAATATTTAACAGCTTTACTTAATTTTTTGAAAGTAACGAAAAGTTGAGTAAAGTAAAGTAAAGTATAGAGAAGAAATCCAAGCATACTTTTTAGTTTTAAAAATTATAATCTTTACAACTTTTGAACCAGGCATACGTTTTTGCCAAGTTTTATTTCCAAGTAAATGTAAAATAAATCAATTCTACGTCCGATTTTGAATTATTTTCACAATCTGTTGTTGGCTAAAACGGTTTACACCGAGGATAAAATATATCCATTTATAACATTTATTGGTATACGTTTATATTATATACTGAGTATATTATACTCCCAGACTCCCTTAATTAGTCATTACCATTTTCTTTGACGATTTAATTAATTTTATTCATATATGTTTCGAGTGAATACCTACATTCATCAATATATGCCTACGAACACATTTTCTTTAATTAACATTAATGTTTGCGATACTTACTTAATTAAAAAATACATATAGACTCAGTCTGTATAATCTAACCTACATGGCTATATCAAATGTGAATGCATAATAATAATTAACTACTGTATAATGCACCGACTTTGCAACTGCCATTTACTTTATGTTCCTCTTATCTCGTATTTTCCATTCGTTTCCCTAGATTATAATTAAATACCGAAACGGTATCGGTATAGTATACATCACCGTAATAATTATTGTTACAATATATAAACATTTAAAAAATCATACATTTTAAAGGCTGGAGTAATCGCATAATAACTGATCTGAGACTAATGAAACGAGTCTAAAATTAACAAAGAATACAACTACAGACCAATGTTGAATTGTCGCGGCATTAGTGTCTGTTCCAATGCTTGACTTAAGGGAAGACGTGGGGGGTGCGCGGAGTACCCCTTCTATTTTTTAAATATTTTTAGCGTATCCCTACTAATTTTAAAAAAATTACTCACAGGTATATGAGAAATTAAAATTTTGGGGGAGGCTAATTTTTTTTTAATTTCTTCTAATTTTTTTTCCAATTCAAGCACTGGTCTATTCGCTATCATACAGGTAGGTTGGGGAGAAAAAAAATTGATTTGTTTTCTAAATCAATCTTCACGACGCCACGTGCCAGGGGTAAAAGTATAAAAGTAAAAAGCGTTGTTTTTGTCATAATATTTACCTCGGAGTACATGATAATGCAGCCCACCAGAGTGATGATCAGGAACGTAGGACTCGCGATCCGAAACACCTTTATGCGACGGTTCTTGTGGACGAACCAAATCAATATCGACGTCAACACGATACAAATCACGGTGATGCCGAGAAATATGCTTCTGAAACGCATTGCACACACGGGTACGGGCATATCACGCGAAGAAAATAATTGATGGAAGAATAAAATCGTTTCGCTCACCTCTGTATCCACATAAACGGAGCCATACAGGACCCGGGCCCTTGGCACACGTCGCATCCCTCCCAGCACTTGTGACACGAATATAGGCGTTCGATCTGGTCCGGCGAAGCAGCTGAACAAAAAAAATTACAATATAATAATATGTAAAGCATTATCATATTTTATAAGTAAATAAGCGTAGAAAATAATATTGTCAAATGAAGGGGAGGGGTTCAATATTGGGCAACAAATAAAACCTTGATGTAAAGGCGGGCACAGATGCCATGAACAAGAGGGGCAATTTTAAATAAACGAGTAACAAAAAAAGAAAAATAAGGTCGTGTAAAATAAATTTTGGTTGTTGGATTCAATTCTCATTCAGAGCCAAACTATTTTAACATCTGTGGAAAAAAATAAGAATAAAAACAAAAAAGAAAGGTCATACATTTTTATTTACATTCAGAAAACCTATTTTTGTGAACGGGGGGAGGGGGATTTCCCCTTTTGTCTCCCTTGTATCCACCACTGCCTCGGGGACTTTTATCTCCAAATAAATTTACCAATAGATACACCCGTTTGTAATGGAATCACTAAAATATGTAATAGTTACAGTTATATTCTGTGCAATAACAATCAATAGCAATAATAGGATATTTAAATACCAAACTATATTATGATTATCGTCTCGGTAAGCTTTGTTGTTACTTGTTTATTTTATTTTATTTTTTTCGATGGGGGGTTGGAAGGGGAGTTAGGTGTCATTTTACTAAAATATGCTTAGGTTAGTCACCTGATTTGTAACTCTTTGGAACAAACTCTTCCCGAGCAAAATGATTATCGAATAAAATGTATTGAAATCAATTTAAACTATTACGAATATCCGTGAAAACAATTATACATTTTGTAAACGATGGTTAGCGTTAAATTACAATTCGTATCGGCATACAGAGTGATTCGAATCGAATATAAGGTATTCCATTTAGTACTCAATCCAATCAATTTCTCTAGTTACTTTTTTTTCATTGAAGAGCGTCATTTGACACCTACAGTATGACCGTTAATAATCTGAACATAAAATACGTAATAAAAATGAAAAAAATAAGCATTTTTAATTATTATTTTAAAATAATAATTTAAAGGGACTAAAACACTCCTCGCCACAGCATCCCTGCGAACAGTCCAAACTCACCTTCCACCAGTGTCCCGTCGAACTTGGAATGCGCCGAATAATATCCCGGCTTGCACTGGCACCAGTAATTTCCCGCCGCAAACGACCGACTTCCCGGTTTGTACTCGCAGTCGGTCGTGCGATGACACTTGTTCGTGCCGTTGAACGCGTTTGACGCGTCGCGTTTGTCGCACTGATCGATCGTCACCGCCGACAAGTTTGCCTCGACTATAACGCTGAAACACGTCGTGTATTCGAACATTTTTAATGTCATTGTAATAGTATGTTGTTTTATCTCTATTTATTTATATATAATATTAATATGTAAATATTGTAATCTATTGTTTCTAATGTTAAAAATTATGTTGTATTATCGATAAGTTCAGATGACTATGAGTCAGGAATACTTAAAAAAAAAAAGAAAGTATTTGAACTGTTTTTCAACCTTCTATGCCGGTGGTCGAATCCAGGGCGAATGGGACATTTTGACAAATTATCGGAACAAACAAATTGTTAGTATTTATTTATTTACAGTTTTACGTAACTTGAAACATTGATTAAACTAGTCGTGTTGTATTATTATACATCAACCTATAATACATAATATTAATTGTGTTAAAAACAATTGTTTTTAATAATATGATTATAATATAATATTGTAATATTGGTGAACGTGCGGAGCAAATAAAAGTGATTGTTTGAAAAATGCAAACAGTTTTTTCTGTATTTTTTTTTTTTTGAAATGTGTACAATGAAAACTTTTTAAAAACTCGGGGGTGAGGAGTAAAATGATGCAAACTAGACATTTTCAAACCTTTTGGGTGTATTAATAAAAGTTATTCATAATTTAAGCATCCCCCAGATTTCGTCCCTAATCGCGCCTGCATAATTCCATCATAATATTTTTACTACCCTTATTCGTGCAAATCGAAAACCCACGTGATATCGTTCTCAAATGTGACTTCCACGTGTTCCACGAAACTGCTCTCGTCACACCGCCAATGCGTGCTGTTGGTCCGCCTTATGATCGAAGAGTACACGTTTCCCGGTCTCCTGAACGACTCGATACGTTGGTCCGCCTCGAAAACTTCCAACAATATCAGTCCGGACACCGAATCCCACAGCCATTTACAACCGGCCTTTATCAGATGATCTGTAAACGAAAAACGATAAACGCGTGACGCGTATCAGTTCCGTATCTGTATGATCGTTGAGCCAAAAGAATGGATTTTGTGGATCTTCGAGTGCATAGTTACGTGTAGGATGGAGAGGGATATAGGGCGTAGAAGGATCGAACCCTTCCCATTGATAAATGCTCAACGGAACCAATTTACCCCTTTCTCTAGATAAAAGTAGGATTTATAAAAGTAAAGTAAAGACAAGAAAGCCGGACATAGTTCCCATCATGGATATTATTCGCTCTTCGGGTTAGATACTCTTGGTGGGTTTGTGGAATTTTAAAGAAACGATAAATCATTTCTTCAATAATTGGACGATTCTGAACGAAAGAAGTTGATAGTATAAAGATCAATAATGGTCGTTATTTTCAACACATCTACCAAGAGTATCGGACCCGGAGAGCGAAAAATCGCCAGGGTAGATAAAATTATTTTTATACAAAGTCAGAATTCAATTTCGGTTCCATAAATGAAAAAACATGACTTATATTACGAAAAATGATAGATTTAATTTAAAATCTGAGTAGGACGAAGAAACTTGTGGTAGGTAATGCAATAATCAACATCAATCAATCAATGTTAATTTTGATTCCAGTAGGAATAATAATTGACGGTAACGCGTCAACTGGTTAAAATTATTATTCGGTATAAATTTAATTCCACGGTAATTAAAATTACTATTAATTTACGATTTTATTTACTGCCATAGCAATATTTTTATTGAAAAATTTAAATCTCCAAACCTTTATAAATCTAAAAGTAGCTACTATCATTCAAACGGATTAATCAATGTTTGCGAGCGTTAAAAAAATTATAAAACAAAGCGCTTTCGCTTAAATATAGCTTTAATTATAGCTGTTAGTATTTTGTCAAATGCAAAGAAGGGTGTTGGTGGCCGAGTGGACTGAGGAGGTGATGAATTGATCCACCGTCGAGGGTTAGAATCCCCCGTCGGGATGTGCCGTCCTTTTCGGGAAGAGGGAAAGGGAAAAACTGGGACCGCAGTCCCGAGACCTTCGCTTTCGATAAAATATAATTACATGTACTTTATATTCAACGGTCTTGAAAAATTCAAAAAATTGTTTTTATTTTATTTTTTTATTTCAGCGTTTAAAGTTACGTACCTAATGTTTTTATTTTCCATAAAATAATGATTTGTTTTCTACAATATTTTACGTTACAAATCTTTTAATTGTAAATTCAATAGAAATTCTCCACGTGTTTCACCATCCGTGGTCAAATTTTCGTTTAAAGTTTGGCTGAATTTAATTTTCATACATTCAAATTTTTATTGTAAAATAAACAAAAAATAGCCGATTTTTGTTCCATATTATATCATTCGATTTTCAAATAATTATTGTTTAAGGGTTGATAATGTAGTACAAGCTTACTAAAATTTGAATCTATTTGTGTTTTACAATTTTTAGTTAAAATTAGTGGAATTAATATTTAATATTATATATCATAGCATAACATTTTAAAATACGATAAATATTATTAAATTGCTAAGTATACTCAATATAAACCATATGAAACCGAAAATATTGTTCTATGTATATTATACTGAGATTTCACTCAAAGTCGTTTTATTAGAGGAATGATTAATCGTTTAAATGCATAAAGCATTCACCACGAGTATCTTATTCGAGGAATGAAGAACGCCCATAGTGAAAAAAGTGTAAAGTTTTTAAATTAAAAAATAACGATTTTGTTGAATCATTTTTTATACAGGCACAAACATGTTGTTTTCTGTCAAATTTTAGATTCTAATGTTTTTCAAATAATGTTTGTTATTATTTTTAATATGTGAAATAAATTTTTTCTGTAATTTATTTTATCATTAAAATGTTTATAAAATTTACAATCATCATTGTGTGTTGACTGAAGTTTCGTTCAGAATCATTATATTGAAGAAATAATTTATCGTTTCTTTAAAATTCAACGTAACCACCAAGAGTGTTCCACCGGAGGAGTGAGGAATACCCATAGTGCGAACTATGTGCGGCTTTTGTTACGTAAGCGTTTGAAGTTACGTAACTTGTTTGCTTTCCGTGAAATAACGATTCGTTTTCAGTCAAAACCTTAGTAATCTTTTAACAATTTTTGTTAACCCAATAGTCGAAGAGCGTTTATTATTTATGAGTACCCATTACACAAGATATCCCTGATTCAGTTTACAAACGCAAAGACAATCGTTGTAATTATCATTTTTCCACATTTTTTTTGTTATAATAAATACCAAAATATTGCACTACAACAACGTTTCAAAATATTTTTGATTTAAAAGATCGTTCGATTTTATAAAATTTAAACGCGTATTTTATAGTTTTATAGAAAAATCAAAATAGTCATTTAGTAAATCTAACATTTTGAAAATACGTATGCTTATAAATTAATTCGATAAAAACATATTTATAGAAGTGTAATTAGTTGACACACTTGTAAGTTGTTATATTATAAAGACCCACCCAACCCTTTTTTGGAACAGGAGTAGTTGCTCTTTAGAATTTTATTACTCGGGCCGCCCCTGAGTACAGGCGTATCGATATCAGCGTTTTCCGTTTTTCGTTTCCCAACGTTTGTCAATTATTATGTAATAATCCATATAAACTTTTTTCGAGCACTATAGGGGAGAATGGGAGTATCATGTCAGTGGGTAATATCTCTTAAAGTATGCTAAAGTTATGATTTCCGTGTAATTGTTCAACTGTTGTTATCAAAACCTACTAATACAAGTTGTTATAAAATTATAAACAACATTTTTCGCACTTAAATTTAAGTAACAACCTTTTTTTTATCAATGTTTATGTAATATTTTTCCCAATTTAAAATCTTCTCAAAGTAAGAATTATTATTATTATATTTTATTTACATCTACGACTCACAAGGATACAACTCCTAATCTAGCTAAAATATTATATTTTTAAGTAAATAAATATTTTTGTAAAAATACTTGGCTTTTGGGTAATAGCGGTCAAATTTTATGGGGTAATAAGCAATGACGGCCTAGTTGTGTAATATCGTGTTGGTCTTGATAATATATAATATGCATAGTTTTAAACAAAAAAGCATTTTCTATACAATCATATGATAGTCACTCATCACTTTATACTGACAAAGTATGAATTTGACCAAAATTTTTAAAATTTATAGGAACTCATTCCCCAATAGGGAATCTCTATAATATTCGCATGTAATTTTACGCGATTGGTATTACCCCGGGGTAAGGGGGAATGCTGCCGGAATGATTGCGTTTTTTTCTAATACAACAAAAAATCAAATAAGTATACATATTTTTTTTTCAAAAATCTATTACTTCGACACGACACAGACAACAATAATATCATGTCTATGCATCCGTTTCATGTAAATACTTAGAGTCATAGATTATTCTGAGCCATTATTCTGCTCAGGCGACCGCGCGATTCCCCCACTCTCCCTTATCGTATACTGTCACGTTTTAACGTGCAAAACATTTAACTAACTACTGTCGTTCAATGAGCAGTGGTACAACACTGTTGTGTGCTCACCGCTTGCCGCCGCGTCCTGCCGGCTCAACGACCGGATCAACGCCAATTTCGGTGCCAGATCCGCCTCGTGCCAAAACACCAGCGGCACGTCGTACTGGTCTTCGAAACACTCGATGCCGCTGTCGTTGCCGACGGTCGACGCTCTGACCACGTCGATGGGCCGCAACGATCCGGTGACGACGTCGTCGTCGTTGTCGTCCGCGGACGAGCGGAGCGCGAACGCGCACAACACGAGTAACGACGACCGCAGAACCCCGCCGCCGCCGCCGCCACGTGTCGGTCTGAAATTCGAGTTAGGACGGCAATGAACATTTTCTTTTCACAAAAATAATAATATCCGCATAAACGAATATCGCGTCTCGTAGTCCAAAAATATAAATAAATATTATGTATTTTTTTTTTTTTTTTTCCAAGAGAAACGCGTACCTGTATTACGTATATATTAATAAAATCGATTTTACATTGAGTATTGTTTGGTAGTGTTTGTTTTTACAACGGTTTTTTCCCCTCCGTATGTATTCGTATAGAAACACTCGCGTCTAAAAGTTTCGACCAGTGAATCACAAATGTATCTCTGGGTGGTATCCTTTAGAGAGGAAATTTTTCGAAATTCTGTATATTTTTTTCCAAAATTTTCGGAAGAAGTACTCGAAATCTGACAAAAACACCTTTAAACTTTTCTTTTTTTTTCAATTCAATCCTTAAAACAATTTAATTATCGATAGAATTTAATATTAACACTATTTCGGTAAAATAAAATGTTTAATATGTTAAAATTCTTTTTTTTCGTATTTTTTTGCTAACACTTTTTCTCTCATAAAAAATGTTTTAGATTCTGAATGAAGTGAAGAAGCTAGTGTTTTTACAATGATGTTTATTTTTTTATTTTTTCTGTGTACAACTTTTCATATAGAAATACTTGTCCAAAAGTTTCGATCAATAACTTTTTGAAACCCGATTCGTCTCTAGATTGTACTTTAAAGAGGTCATTTTTTGAATTTCTCAATTCTTCAATGTTTTTTTTGGAAAAAACTACC
>JAIPRM010002116.1:0-32435 GCA_025469315.1 Stegophylla sp. TES_Ste_2020 | reverse complement strand
AAATTCACGGGACGCAATTTACATATACCCAAAAAATATCCGGGCCGCAATTTACGTAACCCCAAAAAATATCCGGGACGCAATTTACATCAAAAAGGTACATTGGGACGCAACTTACAGTCAGCCAAATAATAATAATAATAATATATCAAACCCATATCGTAAGTACACGCACCGATTCGTTTGATTAATGCCATTGTGTCCGTGTAAAAATCGACTAACGACTCGAGTACGATGCCATTTATAAAATACATAGTACAAGCGTACGGGTGTTATAGATCAGCGGTGTGTATGGGTATAGTTTTTTTTATTAGATCCATCCACTCTTAACTCGTACCG
This sequence comes from Stegophylla sp. TES_Ste_2020, assembly GCA_025469315.1. Lineage (NCBI taxonomy): Eukaryota > Metazoa > Arthropoda > Insecta > Hemiptera > Aphididae > Stegophylla > Stegophylla sp. TES_Ste_2020. The sequence goes on along the minus strand of JAIPRM010002116.1, from coordinate 32,096 downwards.
TGTATATTATACGTTTTATGAATCGAATGAAAAATGACAAAACATACATTATAATGTATTCGAACGTAATATTTTAATGAACACGGTGTGTGTGTGACCCGGGGGCGCTGCCGCCGGGAGAAATGAACTGACACACGTTGTTCTCGAGGAGAGGCTGCTGCGGTCGTCGTCGACTGTATTATAAGATATTATGCGTGTAATTCCGACAGATCCGGCGGCGGCGGCGAGGAGGTGTCGTATTAAAATTATTATTTTATTATATCGGCGGTACACGCGTGATGTATATTATTGCCGCGGTGTGGGCGAAGCGAATGCGGACGGTTTGTCGTTATCTCGCCCGAGTCCGTCTCGGCTAGATACAAGCGAAACGGAAATAATTATCTCTGTGAAACATTCGACCGCGTTTCGTGCTACCAAATCGAGTACTAAATTATTAGGTACATTATTATTATTATCATCAACCGATAAATTGAGTCCGAGTGATTTTCGTACGCCCCCCCCCCCCGCGGTTATAACCGAGACCCGTAGAATTTCACCTATATCAATTATTACTGTACCTGATAAGTTTAAATCGAATTAATATAATTCTTTGGTCGGGTGGAGGGGGGAGGGTAGTTCGGACGTCGAGGACTTTTACACTTTTCGTCATTTAAATAACAATAATACTTATTTAGCATCAGGTGAATATAATAATTACGAAAAAAAAGTGTGTAACCTTGGGGTGTTCTTCGCTACTCGGGTATGAGATACTCATGGTGGGTGTGTTGAATTGTAATATTTCTTATTAAGTAAGTTTGATATTCCCATGTTAAATGGGGAGAGGAAAAATATTGTTCCGTAAGAAAAAGTGTATGTAAGAAAATATTTTTTTTTTCATACGAGTAAATTAAAATTAATCTTGCGCCTAAACATTTCTCACATTGTTGTGTATCCATATTTGAAATTTCATTAAATTTAGATTGAAAAAAGATTGTTTTAATAATTCGTTTTGTCGGATTTTAGGTTGTTTTCTCAAATTTTGAAAAAGCTATTAAGAATTTCAAAAAATTACTTCTCAAAAGTTCCACCTAGAGGCAAATTTTTAAAAAAAAATGCTGATCGAAACTTTTGAACAGGTATTTCTATACAAAAAAGTGTCGACAGAATAATAAATAAAAATAAATGTCATTGTAAAAACACTAGCTTCTTCGCTTCACCCAGAATCTAAAATAGTATTTATTTCAAGAGTTTAATACAATGATGGTAATAAAATAATGAACAAGCGCAAAAAAAAATATATATATATATATATATATATATTTACTTCTGGCTATTACCATGTTAAGAAAGAATACAAGAACCGAAGATAATTATTCGGAAGGGGGGGGGGCTGAGCCCCTAAACATTCCTCTAGTTGCGCCACTGAATCTCATTCTATATTATGCAGTGCCTGATTCGTATATTTTGGGACCTGGGAATTGAATTTTTAAGAAGCCACCATCCTCATTTTAACCTGTGAAATGTTGAACCATATACAAAATACCAAAAATTGGTATCTGTGAAGAATATCCGTGGTGCGAAGTATGTCCGGCTTTCTTGTCTATACTTTTTATAATCAAATATTATCACGAGTAGTTTTTATGACTGTGTTTTATATTTTATGGATATAAATTATTATGTACAGAATCAGATAAATATTTCTTTCGATCTCATTTTTATTATTATTGTTATTATTATTTTTTTTACTTTTTCAATTGATACAAAAATGTTATATCCTGAAATTATATTGGTCTAGAAAATATAGTAAATATAACTAATCAAAATAAGGCATCTCAAAAGCAGAGGTCAGGTGACAAGTCATCTAGGTACTCGTCTAAATCGGACCCTAATATTATTATGTTTTACGATGGATGAAATCCTTGTTTTAACAGAAAAGATTGCTAAAAAAAAAAAAAAAAAAAAAAAATAGATTAATTGATTGAAAGAATGTCTATAATCTAAGACCTTAAACTATGCTATACAATATTAACAAATGTCGTTTGAAAACCATGTCCTTAATAATAACTTAAAAAATAATGAATTATTGAAAACTTTTCATATGAGTTGGGAATAGTTTTATATAATCTTAACCGGCCAATTATCAGATGTAGCTGCAATAATATGTTAATTTTAACGAACATTATGTTTTCAAATCTCGTTTTAAAATTGTTTTATAGGACGAGTAGTTGTGATTGCATTTTTTTTTCGTAATCTCGCTTCATTTTTTACACTGTTAAAGTCAATTATCTCAAGTTTGTAATATTTATGACGATTTGTTGCATTAGAAATAGTGTAAAAAATTTTTGTGCTGACAACATACTGCATGAATATGTTTACAGAATATTAAAAACATTCAACTCGTTTGGCGCTGCGGGCGTTGAGAATACTTGAGTTATTATTTTTATTCTGTTTCTTCTTCTTCGCCGCGACACGGCGACATTTTTTTTTTTATATTATACCGTACGGTTCCCCAAACGGAATACAAATACGTTTACGTTTATAATCGCGGATCGCGGTGGCCAACCACTTTAATTACGTACAAAGTTATGGAAATCGATAATTTTATAGAATAAACATCCGCGATCACATCGATTTAATACATTAATATGTATAATGGTTAAAGTAAATATTAATATCCCCACACACTATTTTTATTATTTTTTTTTAATAAGATTCGTACCACAGCTGCACTAATGAATAATAATTACACTTATAAATCCGATTTTTTTTTTTTACATTTTTCTCTATAACTCGTATAAATTATACCGATAACGTCGTCGTCGTTTCGTTAACGATTTCTGTCGGGCGCAACGGAAAAATTACGTACTTAAAAATTCGTTCACGACCGACACGAGAGTCTAAACAGAAATCACGGCCAGCAGTATTTATTCGATATTTACTATTTTATAAAAGCATTTGTACGGTTGATCGTCGAACCCGTTATCAGCTGTCTCTGGGCTATGATTTTGTACTTTTAAAACTCAAAATTACCCAGTAATCGCTACGCCAAAATTGACTACGTTGTGTAATTGCGAATCTGAGTACATCGTATTGGTACGGGCATGACCGGTTTCCGCCAAAATCATGCATTTCCCTTTTTCGCTAAAATGATAGATAATTCACCACATACAAATAATTACCAATATTTGTTTGATATTTTTAAACATTTATTAAAATTTGATAAATTTACCTTACCTACTGGTAAATTGACCAAGTAAAAATTTACGGGGCTTACATTACTTTACTCACAAATTATGTATTTCAGAAATTAGTTTACAAAAAAAATTTAAAACTTATAATAGTTGTATGATATTACAATACATTAATTTATGATGAGGTTTGATGTATATTATAATAACATTATTTTTACTATATTTATTTTTACATAACCATTTCATATATTATATTATATTATATATATACCCAAAATAAACATATAAAAAATATTAAATAATTTTATATATAAACAATATGATGAAGTTTTAATATTTTTTAAATAACTTAGTCTAACCTAACTACAACAAGAATAACTATGTAAAAACTGTTGACAGATAACTGTTTAAAAGTAACAAACCAATATTGGTTATTATTATTATATGGTATCTAAATTATCTTTATAAAAATATAATTTGGAGGAAAAGGGAATTGGTGGAAAATGGAAAGATATACTTTTGACGGAAAAGGGTCTCGCCCATTGGTACGTTCGAAGCGAGCTCGAAACAGAAGAAAAATAAAAAAAACTGGCATTTCTCTTAACCCTCTGACAGTATAAACGTTTTCGATTCTACCGAGTCTGGTCTTTGATCGTAACTTATCAATCAGAATGTTTTGTTTTTGATTTATTTTGTTTTACGGTTTTATCAATATTTCCGTGTGTTATGCTAATTCTTTTAGAGATTATTTTGGGATTATTATTTTAGAGTTTGATCCGTTTTCTTAAACGGAAGATGCACTATACGCCGTAGGTCTCCATACATATTATCCAAAAATAAATAAATAAATTGTGGCAAAGGTAACGTTGTTAAATCTGGGGTACAGACGATTAATGTTTATTGACACCTGCGACCGACTCAACTCGCTTTGCGGACGAACAATTTTCGTACCAACAATTTTATTAATTTTTCTCGTATTCCTTCGTATCCGTTATTCGTTCCGGCATTAAACGTTTATCTAAAACATAAATAAAATATAATCCGAAAACACAAAACTGTTGTACCTATGCTCTTAAAAGTACAAAGCCTCTGCTCGATTTTTTCTCAGGAAAAGCTACGGAAAACTAAATTAAACGAAACCAAATCGAATCGATTAAACTTCGCTTTTAACCACTATACGAACGTACACTACTAATTTTATACAATGGTTATGTTCCGAGTCTTCCTATTCTATGTTAATAATACTGTTATACCATTTTGATGAAATTATAAATTTGAAGCGATTGCTGGGTTATAACAATCATAATATTAATAATAATAATAATAATAATAATAATAAAATTATAAATTAATTAAAACTTGATGTTATCAGTATGCAAAGTATTTATCATTTACCTACTAAATAATTGTAGGTTAAGAAAAAATGATGTTGTACGACTCCAAGTATAATAATTTCAAAATATTATAGAACTTGGTTTTGAAGGACTCGACACCAAAGGCTTGTGGTGAAAATTATATTTTTGAGGCTAAGTTTGGGTGGAAAAGGTTGAACGCGGGAGTTAAATCGATTTCTTCAGTTTTGTGTTTGTTTTTTTCTACGCGAGTTTTTTTTCCATTGTTATTCTAAGATATATTTTTATTGAATTCGAATTTAAAAAAGGGTTATAGTTTAGGATTTGAGGCCGGGTTTAACATACAAAAACGTAAGAAAAACACAGAAATCCGCTCATCCACAAAACCCCTCAGCTCCCATTCGGTCATACTGTATTCAAATTTGTACGTAAACGATTTTGTAGTCCGGATATTAAAGAAAACTAGTTCATCGATATTACAATCTATTTTAGATGTATATCTAAACTTACAAATCACAAAAATCATTTTCTTTCTCAATCCATACATATCCTGATTGTTTCGGGAAGTCCACTATAATAAAGATGGTGTTTTAAAAACCATCTTAAACATAATGATTTAAAACAATAGAATTTAAAAATAATTTTAAAAACAAATAAATTTCTAACCACCAAACTCTGGAGGTACTACTAATGGATATGTGTTTTTAACATATATAATATGTAAAATAATTGATTTTTTTCTCACATATTCTGACCAATACAATTTACTCATTGTTGTAATTATAAATTGTAAGTATTTCCTTCAAACAAATAAATAATAATTACAATTGTACACGTAATAACAATAGATCCATTGATCCATAAAATATATAATAATATTATCAATGCGTATTATTAGCATAAACGCCTTGTTTTATCGATAATCAAAATCATTAAACATGGCCAAAAACTTACTTTCTCGCAAACTTGTTACAATTTTGTCATTGACATTCATTTGCGCGCTTTATCGGACAACTTTTCAAAATTATTGTCATGACGTATTCAATTGGTTGGTCATGTACAATTCGTAGTCGATAGTCGAAATTTCTTTTATGCTAATTAATGCAGTCGTCATATATAATCGTTTTAGTCGTTGTAGAATAATCAAATAAAATCGGTTTAATATTAATTTGTGTTTTTATCAAACGCACATTTTATTCAGCGTAGGTTACGCAACGAAAAATACCTATAACCGTTTCAAAATGTTATTTTAATAAATATGGAATTTTGAAAAATCGATTGAATAGCCTCGGTTAAATTGAAGAATTTATACATCTAAAATTGATATTCAGTCTCTTCGCCACGAGTTATATAATACGATTTATAGCTTCGGTTTTTTTTTTTTCCAGCTGGCGTATGGTACGAAAATTCTACGTACTATGCGTGGATTCGGTTTACGACTTCGCGAATAAAATAATGGTTAACAAATTTACAAGGTTCGGAACTCTTAAAATCCCAAACGCTATGAAATAAAATATATTTCAAGTACGCGAACCGTCGAGAGACTTTTTAGAAGACGTATAAAAACGCATTGGTCGTAATTTCGATTTCAGTATATGAAAATAAATCATTTCAAATGTGAATATAATAACGTGAAGTTTTTTCACCGGAACACGTTTTCCCGTTTAACATCACCTGTAAATAAATTTTCATGACAAAAAAGTATATATCGTTTTCTTTTTGACCGATAGGTATCTGCGTTGTATACGTGTAAAACAAATAAAATGGAAAAAATTCAAAAAACCGATAAACGACTGTGCTGCTTATCGTTAGACCAGTGGTTCCCAACCTATGGGCCGTGGGCAACGTGGTATCGGACCATGGGCTATGCAGGTCGGAGTTCAAAGCCAAGGGTTGAAAAATTTTAATTTGCGCTAATTGGCATCAACTTACAGGCTGTTTTATTGTAATATATTAAATTGTATTATAAAAATTAAAAAAATTACTTAAAAAAAAAACTGTCATCGTGGTATCATTTTGTAAATGTTTTCGGAATGATTATTCGGCTAATTAAGAAATTGCATTAAGGCATTTAATATGTATTTTGATTATTTATTTATGTAAATATGCCTTTCGAACTTAAATTGCATTGACACAGATTGAATATCGAGAGTGATTTGAGGTTAAGACTATCGAAATGCAATCTTGAATTCCTGATATTGACTCTCTTATGAAAGACAAACAATTTAAAAAAATGCCTCGAGTTTTTTCAATTTTTACTTCTTGTTTTTGAACACAAATACAATAAACTTTATTTCTTAATTTTAGATTCTAAGTGGAGTGAAGATGCTTGTGTTTTTTAAATTCTTTTCATACAGAATATGTTCCCAATTATACTGACATAATATAACGCACACATTATAAACATATTTATAATCGTCATATTGCATGTATTTGCCTACAGTCTATTAATGTTTATATGTTTAAATTTTTTTCCTGCTAAGTCAGTGGACCTTAAAATTTTTTATACATAATTGGTGGGCCGCAGCACCCAAAATGAGTTGGGAACCACTGCGTTAGATAAATTATTGAAATGTCACTGCCGCGTGCGTATGCGAAACCGCGAATATGCGGGTGAAAATTTAAGGGCATAAGAAACGACGGATAAAGGCCATGTAAGGGGAACAAGTGTATCAATCGCGCGAAACCTTGATGACAATTAATACCGGGAAAGATGCAATACAACAGATGTCAAAATCAAAACGTTTAAGGTATTGGTATATTACATAGGTACGACAACGGTTTGACAATAAAGACTGTTAATAAAAACAAAGTATGTTCGAACGCTGGTGCTGAAGCAATAGTAATTATTAGGGCCCGGATTTAAATGCACTAAAAAACAGTCAAAAATAAACTTAAAAAATGTATTTTCCCTTGGAAATGCCCTTAAAAAATGCATTTTATTGCGAAAGTGCACTGAAAAAAATTCCTATACATTTTAATATTTTAATTTATTTTACTATTTGCCATCTGTCGAGTCCAGGTGACCGTAAGTAAAGATAAAATTCAAACTTTATAGCAATTGCAGAGAGATTCATAGATATTGTTAAGGAAAAACCAAAAAACCTGGATAGTAATATTTTTAGTTAGCTGAATTTAAATTATTGACTTATTACAGATACGTATTTATAAATTAAAATTGTATGCTCATTGTTCAAATAATATGCATTAAAACGAATAAAAAGACTGAAAATTTTGAAATATGCTCTAAAAATGAAAAAAAAAAAAACATAGAAATATGCAAAATAAAAGTTTTAGTTTTGTGGTCTCCTCGAAAGATTTCCAAAGATCACCCAAAAAAATATGCATTTTCCATTGAAATCCTGGCCCTAGTAATAATCATTATTATCGTTTAAACAACTGTAATTATTGTACTTTAATATAATATAGTCGTTTATTGTACCGCGTTCGGGTTTCGTTCGAGCGGAATCGAAACAACTAGATTTCGCAAAAGCCGACCCGATTGCTAAACCCGCTAATTTTATGCTCAAATGTTAAATTAGTGGGTACGGAGGGACTTCCGGAAGTGGATTAAAACCAGAACAATGGATACGAAATTCGCAGAACAGATGCGTGGCTCGTGTTTTATACAATGAACTAATTCGACGTTTACTGATTTGTTGATTATTATCTGTCCGCGTGTGGAACAAAAAGCGCATTCAGCGAGCGAAATGTTGAAAACGAAAATAGGCGTGCACTGCAGTGACGTTATTGTTGTAATAACACGCGAGTGTACGAAATATACATAACATTATTTTCCGTCGACAAAATATACGACGTGTGCTCTGTTGTTGCGTATGCGTAATCTTGTGTTAAAAATAAATGCAATTACGTACTAATACACGAAATAAAATCGATGATTTTAAGTTATTTAATGAGACAATTTTCTCACTTATTGGTTATCACTAGGAAACGGATTTAAATGCAAATCGCATTTTTTCCTGAATGTCCAAAAACATTGCTTTCCAAATAACAAAGTTCATTTCATACGTCAAGAAATTAAAAAAATTAACTTCTATTTTGCATTTTAAAGACTTTTTTTATTCGATTTTTAGAGCATATTTTGACATTTTTAGTGTATTTTTATGTTTTAACACAGGTATGGATAATTATTATTATAATTCATAAACTTGTACCGCTAAAATCTTGCAAGTAAAATAGTACAATAGTATATTGATTAGCTTAAAGTGTATTGTACGCGTGAATTATCTGCAGTGACGGATGAAAAAATGTCGTAACCGTAATAATTAAGACCCGGAATTTAATGCATTTGCATCTTTTTTCTTTTTCTATAGTGTTATGCTCGTCTCTGCAGAAATTTGATTCATGAAATACAGAATGTAATGTGCACAATTTTTATTTTGCATTTTTTGGGGAATTTTTCGATTTACGATCATTTTTTAATATTTTTGATGCATTTTTTTTTCTACATTTTGTACATTTAATTGCATTTTTAAAAATTTTTCATTCATCTTTTATTTAATTTTTGTTTGTATTACGTATTTGAAATACCTATCAATATTGATATATATATATACACGTCGACTGTAGGGTTACAGTCGACATGTATATACTGTTATAGAGTAGTCAAAAAACAAAATTTTAAGAAAAGTAGAAATTCTACAAAATGAAATTTGTTGAATCTTCAAGAGTATTCTCAATTTTTTTTTTTCATGTTTATAAAATATAAAACATAAATGCTTAATGTCATTTTTACAGTAGTAGTTTAATAATTTGGACAAAAAAATAAATTTAATTATTATTAAGAATATATTAATTCTTTTTTTTTCTAGTGTAGAAAATGTAATATACATTTAATGCCATTTTATGCATATTTTTTAATGCATTTTTACATATTTTTAGGTCATCAAGTTCCGGGCCCTAGTAATAATATATTAATATTTGAACGAAGCACAATAATAACGATTACGGCGTTTGATAAATCGCATAAATTATTATAAATCGAAATATATTTTAATGAAAAAAAAAAAAAAAGGTATTATGACATAACACACTTCAACTACGCATTTTGCATTTAAATCACAATATTCAAATACAATATTCGCTGTACACATGCATATCGAGTTTAAACCCAATACACAGTGTATAAGTATACGAGTTAAGTGTGTAGTAATAATAATTACTGACTATTGTACAGTGTGCTCGTATTATGATAACTTAGTTCCACGTTTCGCATTGGAATTATTCGAGGTACATACATATCGTATGAGTAACAATTTGAATTTTATATTATTCAAATTTAATTTACCGCGCGCCAGTGCGTGCGGCGCTGCAGCAGTCGTAACGAGAGAACCTGTTCATAATTCGTTCCTGATTCGGGCCACCGAGAACACGTCATAATAATAATAATATTATACTGTAAATTACTACCCGATACCGTTTGTAATCGAAAATCATTATGTTAATATTATTATTACCTATCCACTACCAATTGCCCGGCGCAAACCGCAACATTCGATACGTCATCTATACACGAGTGTAGTAGTTTTATCGAACCTTTATTAAAAAATTACTACAACGTACTGCACGGGTACGCGTAATATTATTATGATACTAAAAAAAAAAAAAAAATAAAAAAAAAAACGATTCCGTGAACCCCGGCGACCGGCGGCGGCAAGTTTACACGAGTGTAGTTATTATCGCACACCACTATTAAGTATACGATTTTGGTATGCATTAGTCGGTATAGTGTAAGATCGTTGAACTAAAAAAAAAAAAAAAAAAAAACTGCGAACGTTAAAAATGAAACGTTTAAATTGCCATTTGTTGTTCGGCTTCCTGCAGTTACGTACGAGTAGTAGGTTAGCGCGCGCGTACACTTCAATGATATTAAAATAATAAATGTGTGACCACAAGGACCGACTAATAATAATAATAATAATAATAATAATCGACTGATTGAAAAATGCGGTCGCCATTCGTGTGTACAGATTACGAATTTTTAATCTAAAAATCATAATAGACAGTAATCATCGGACGAGAAAAAAAAAAAAAAAAAAAAAATGGAAAATAAATAAAAATTACACTACACTACAAACGAAGGACTATTCGCAGACGTTTGCTCGCACTGCGACTGTACATCAATATGGCGTTTAATATTGGACTCGATCGTTATTATTATTTGCATAAAAGCTCGTATGCCGTTCGCAATAATAATGTTATTGGAGTATTATTATTTCTCAATTACGTCGAAAACAATATTTTTTTAATTATATTTTTTTCCTCCGATGAAAACTAGTTTTGTGTGTATGTTTATATTTTTTTATGTTCCCGTCAAATTGAGGCCCACGAAATCTAAAAGCCAGACACTTACTCAATTTAACAACACTGATATTATTAGTACGAAGTGTGAACACGAAGCTGTTGAAAGAAACGCCAAAAAAATTATTGTTTTTTTTTTAATCAATACGATGTGTCATACTTTGATTATAATGTTTAATGGTTATCGTTTAAACTGCACTCTATAATATTATTAACTGATGATTTATTAAAATTCATAATTGGTTTATGGTCATATGGACTACTTTAAAGAATAAAATGTACGAAAGTGCGAAAAAAATATTTTATACTACCTGTACATACATTTTTGCCTACTTTATGCATCCAATTTTTAATTTTATCCCGTGTCTCAAATTTTTAAATCCAGCTCCGAGTTAAGTTTGGTTTTATCCGGTTTTATTTTTCTAAATACTTTCCACACAACTGAGCTAAATATTGAATACATTCAGACCGACAGTTAGTTTTTTTTTTTTTCTTCAACTCGAAATTCTGACTCGAGCACAAAACATTGGACCGAATCGAACATTATGAACAGTTTTCGACTCGAGACCACCGGCTGCAATTGCAGACATACTGCACGAGCACGAGAAATAACCATTAATAATTATGTATTCGATTCGCGTACTCTCGGAATGATCGAAATAATGTTCTCCGCACACGGTTCTGAAAACTCGTTATAATTTATTTAGTCATCGCGCCGTCAGGATTCGGTGTGAAAATAAGCGTTATTGTTTAAATTTTAAATATAATTTACATATTATATACATTCTTCGCGAAAAGTAACTTTATTTTTAAATATATCATACTTTTTGTAAAACTTTTTAGATTAAAAAATAATGAGCATAAATTGATGATATATCTGCATTGCGTTTTTTACTTGTTTAATTTAAAAATATATTTTTTGTTCGGTGCGATGTTGAAAATAATATTTATATAGAGAAAACAAAGTTCAAGTGTTTAATTTAAAAGTTGAATTATAATTTCTGTATTTTTTCGTTATTAATATTATTATTATTATTATTTTTTTTTTTTTTTCATTAAAAATTGACTGCCGTATAAGTTTTATTTACGGGAGTTTTTTTTTTTTTTTTTTGTCAGGAAGAAAAAATGGAATGAAAGTTACGTCGGTTAAGGTGTCAAAATTTGCATGCTATTTATTATTCCACTTAGTAACGTTTTTCAGTTTTTAAGTGAAATTGCAATCATGCGACGACGGTCACGTTAGCTGTTTAACAATAATTATTTTCGGGCGAAGTGACACAAAACGATTTCCACAGACTTTCCGAAATAGACCCGGCCTGCTCGCATAACTTTCGAGAGTTGAAAAAATAATAATAATAATAATTATACAATACAATAAAATTCAAAAATGTATAACTCAAATGGAAAAACTATACGAAGGCGAGAACATAAAATAATATAATGAAGTAACACGTCGTCGTAACGACGATAACAATAATAATAATAATAATAATAATAACAATAATAATAACGGGCGTTCGGTTGAACAATGTTTAACCCATAACAAATGAATGACATCTGACAGAAAGATAAGTCGGGAGGGCTACCGAGCGCGTAAAGAAAAAAAAAAAAAGACGAAGGACTTAGTGAAAGAAATAACGAAATTAAAATTACAATGACACGCGATAGAGATAGACAACCGAGATTCATGAATAAATGAATCACATCCGTATAGGTATGCGCGTAGTGTGTACACATATACACATAACATGTATACCTACTGCGATCGGACCGAACAGATAAGACGTTAAGCTTTTGGAACGATATACAATGATCATTAAAATAAAAAATAAAACACGTATACGCGCACACCACGCATAAATATAATGTCTTAAAATAAGATGTAGTTATGTCGATTGGTTATAACGGACACAGTGTGCGCGTGGGTGCGAACCCGAAACAATGCGCTCTGGAAAACGGTTTGTGACGTGAGCGAGATGAAACGCTGCCACGAGGATGAAATATTACGTTCGCGTGCGTCACCTTCATATTATATATATAACGTTCGTGATGACCCGTTTACATACGTAGTCGTGGTCGAAAATTGTTTTTGTTTTTGTGTTTTTTTTTTTTTTGTAATAATATGTACCGATTATTCTACGACCGATAGATTAGCACACATAATCGATTTCGATAAAAACGCTAAAAAAAACGACTAAATTAAAATTGCTTAAACGACAGGGGCGTATATTTAGGATTGTTGTTCAGGGGAGGGGGGGCCAAAATAGAATCTGACTATATAATTCGTAATTAATAATACTATTTATCTATATACAAATATCATTAAATTATTTCGATTGGGGTAGGGGGGCTAAAACTACTCTTTGATTGAACTTTTGGTTAGCCATACCTTAAATACGCCCCTGCTTAACTTACAACAACGAATTGAGATCAAAGATCTATGCCGGACAATGATCTAATAATGCTATGCTCTTATTACACCCACGGGAATCTTATAGGCGCTGTTTTATTTCCAAGCAAATCTTCTTCATTTCATTGAATACTATAAAATCGCAACATATTGTCTAATATTAGGGACGTTTATGTCATTTAATATATATGATATGTTATTACAATTAATTGTTTTATAATGTAATTGATTAATAATTATTATGATAAACTGAAAGCGCGATTGATATAAAAAAAAATCTAAATTATTAAAAATATTACAAGAATTTAAAATTCGATGGATTAAAAACGAAATTTCTCACCCGAAATTAGGTTTATAGAAAACAAGGGAATTTCGAGTATTGAATTGTGGTAATTATATACTTAAACGTTTAATATATATACTACATGATATCTGAGCAGTCACTATATTAGTTTAAAAGTTTGTACACGAAAAATACACAAACGAAGTGACGCATAAATTTCATCAGTATAAATTTCGATGAAATCATATTACACTGATTTTGGAAACTGGATAGCAGTTCGAATTAATTTTGTGCGCTGTCATATGCGAATAAAATACCTTTTTTGCTTATTTTATTTAGTCCCATTCTTTTAAGACCAGATTGCTGCACCCAATGCGTGCGAATACATTTTCAAATTAGGTTGAATTCGGTTTGGCTTTTCGAAGATCACCCCGTACACACGGAATAAACTCTTTATTTTTTATTTATATAGAAGTCGCATTTAGATTACTATTGTCACCATGGTTACAAAATTCAACAAATTCTATAAATGTGAAAATACATTACAATATTATGCCGTTTTCAGTCATTTGAAATAATGCGAATTTGGGAAAAACTTCTATACATGGTGGTACGAACATACTTACAATAAATATCCTTCTAAATTTAATATATTTTTCTTTTTGACTCCTTTGTCAAAAATTAAACTAAAATATAAAGTTTTCAATTTTTACCCCTTCACCCCTTTACCCCAAATTTTAAATAAATATGTAATTGATATTTCATTACTTATGTAACAGAGTATTTATGTTGAGTTTCCAAAAAGGCCAACCAGGAAATAACATACATACACTCAATTTTCACCCTTGTAACTCCTTTAGGGGTTGTATTTTATAAAATCCTTTCTAACTGGTTCTCTTCATCGTTAAACAAAACTACTGACCAAATTTCATAATCAGTGTTCCAGTGGTTCCACTTAGGCGACTTCCTCCAAATTTCTCCCCCCCCCAAAAAAAAAAAAAAATTGCACTTACGGGTGCCGCAATGAGAATTGACGTGTAAATCATACAACGTTTCCGCTAATTTTTCGGCCTAATATGCTATTGTGTCTGCCATTTCTATAAAAGTGTCGAACGGTCAAACGAACGAACGACAATTCGTCAGACTTATGAACGCCGTCGTCGCATATATACATATATATATACATGGGAAGCGGAGGAAATAAAAATGCGAAACGGATACGCGTACGTCCTAACTTATGCAGCAGCCGTTTCGTCGAGTACGCGGGCTGGAGATGCTGGAGATAAGCCCTCCGCGCGAGGGATGACGAGGGGGCGCACTTAAAACAATCCCTCCGGGTAATTCGATTTTTTATTATTTAACTTTTTTTTTTTTTTATTTTGTTAATTATTGTCCTTTCATGTGTAAACACGGGGCACAAAGGGATTTCGGGGTCACCCGCTGACGATAATAATCATCGAGCACCGGCGCGCGGGGGCCTCAACGCACACCACACATAACAATGGTACCGTATGTATGAAACGAAATAGGAACGGAGCCGGGGGATGGGGGGAAAGAGAGAGAACGATCATTATTATTATTATTATTATTAAACGTTAGCACAAAACAATAAGCGGGCGGGTGTAACCGGTTTTCGGATTTCGGAATCTTTTTTTTTTTTTTTTTCCACTGCGTATACGTACGCATTACATTATATTGTTGTTTCCTTTACTGTTTCATTTCGGATTAACAGGCACACCTCCTCCCCCTCCCTAACCACCGTCGACGAACAGGAGGCTGTGGCGGAGGCGACGGACCCATTTGCATAAACACAATGCGTCGCCCTGCACGCAGCTCATCCCATCTGTCTGATCCCCGCGCACGCTCCCGGTGTTACTTATACGTACATTATATTATATTATAATATACGCGCGCGTGCGCCCGTATTTCTACTCGTCGACGATGATGATAATTATTTCATATTGCTCCGCGGCGAAATGTGTGCCGAACGCGCGCGGAAGACAATAATTAATTATTATTATTATTATTATTAGTGTTCGTGTGCACGTTTCAGAGTGAACCGTCACTTTGTACAATACGCTGAACACTATATTTTGTGTGTTAGGGTAAAAATGAAAACTTCAGGACACGCGGACACTATTAAATTATTATTGTACCATCACGGTTTAGTTTTTCTTTTCGATTTTTAAACAGAAATCTTTGTAATTTCATTTTATAGAGTTACACGTTAAATCGCGCAGTATTTTATTATATTTGTTTGTACGTTTTTACATTTTTTTTTTCACTTTTGTACATCATTGAACCAGTGCAGCGGCGTATTTAGCTTATTGGCGCCTATAGGATAAATTAATCTACAGCCACCCACGCAACTATGGAACCAAAAATATTATTTTAGTCTGAACCTTTCGTTTAACATTTTTGTATTCACCTTTTTAAAATTTGATATTAAATCTTCAAAATAAACATGTTAAGTAAAAAATGTATAAACAAATAGACATTTTTCAGCAGTGTTCACAAACTATTGCTCCCCACTCTCTTTTTTACGAGTATAATATATTTATTTTTTTATTTATTAATTATGATCTATTTTTAAAAATATTTTATAAAAATAAAATTCCATATTTTTTCATTGTTAGTGTTATTTTATGCATATTTTGTCAATTTTTCTTCCTATAACGTCTCATCCCTATGTATAATATTATTACAAATATTCAAATAGTTTTGAATTCCAATTGAAATCACAATAATTTATAATAAAATATTCAGGCATACCTATTCTTATATATTTGTAACTTTTTTCAATACGATTCCTATTTATATTCACATCATATATAATAAATCTGAATAACAATAATAATAATAATAAATAAAAGACATAAATTCCTAAAAACTCTTATTTCTTCAAAAATGGCTGCCTCCCACGAAAAAGCCGCCCTAGGCTTCAGCCTACTTTCACTGCCCCTAAATACACCATTGAATTGAACCTATCAAAATCGAAAATTAGCGGGTAAAGTTTTACAACAGTAGTTCAAGGTTTTACAGTGTAAAATTAAACCTGTGTTCTTCATTTTTATATTTCACCAATACAGTTCAGATCTGCACAGATTAATTTAATTCATAACAAAAATGGTATTTCGTACATAAAATATGTATATAACAGTACAAAGCGTTCACGTTCTGAAGTTTTCATTTTTCTTCTACCGAAGTGTCCGCATTTCGCATATTTTTGTTCGAATGTAACCTAAAACCATATTTCACGATTAAACCATCTCGGGTACATAAACATCAAGTCTTATCTACACATATGATAGATGCTTAAAATTGGATGTTTTTTAATTTTTATTCTCCCTGTAACGATTTTCAATTCAAAACGGGAAAATTAGTCAGTCCTTCGTCGGATATGTAACCGTTACCCCTTATGTAGTAAAGGCACTAGCAAATTGTAACATAGTTATGAGCAGGATTCGGATTTAATAAAACATGCATGTTTCTGTTTAAGAATGTTTAAAAAATAGCAGAGTAAGTTTGAATTTTTTTTCATGATTCACATTATTAAAAAATTAATAAAACATAACCTCTTTTTATGTTTTCTAGAAATACTAAAGAAATTAGAAAGGGATGAGTGAAGAAAAGAAAGACATGCAGAGAGAGGAGGAGGAAGAGGAGAAAAATAAGGAAGAAAGGTTTACTCTAGGGTAGTAATTATTTGTTTTTACTCAACAAGTGACTAGTAATTAAGCTAGATAGTCGCATTTTGTGAAATAATATTTTAATTAACGTGTTTTTAGATTATTGTCAATCGAGCTTTCAAAGTAAATATACATTAACTAAAAAAATGGATTATGTAGTTATATTAGAACTTATATTATATCACAGTACTTCTTAATTTATTACCATAGTAAATGCTTTCAAAATGTAAATAATCGTTATCATTTTGTATGTTATAAATTACTAATAAGTAAAATACTATTCATTCATAAATTTCTGTTTATTTTTCTTTCATATTTTGCTGTTTTATTACATATTTTTAGCGCGTATTTAATGATAACAAACATGATATTAAAGTGTATACTTATGTAATGTGATATAAAATCTTATCCCTAGTTATAAGTTATAATAATTACAGTTATCGTGTGGCATACATAACGCACATTCTACATCAGCAAATACGACCCGTGGCTACACGCGCATACACATATTTCACAACGCTGATTTTGAAACACATTTGCAATAATCATGTACAAAGGTACTTCAGAATCGTATTTTAATATATTTTTTAATATAAATTGTGTTAATAGTATTTCAAATAAACGCTTAAACAGTGGTAGTACAATTACTTAAATTTTATTTAAACACAAGAACAAAAACATGCTTTTGACATTTTTTTAAATTCTGAGTTTGTGTTTTGAAAAACATATTTATCGTTATTTTTTTATGAGTGCACATTTTCATATACTTGTCCAATAATTTTGACTAATAACTTAAAGAATCAGAGTTTTGCTCTAGAATGTCTATAGATGGTACTGAAAAATCATTTTTCCAAAATTCAACAAAATTGCTTTTACAACTTATATTTTCAATCCATGTTTTTTTTTGCTCAAAATTCTTTTTCCTGATCTCACTTAATAGTGTAAAAAATAAATTTGTTTTGTACTTATAATAAAGTTTATAATTTTTAAGTAAAATAATTGTCTTATATAAGTGGTGGTTTTGCTCAGAATTATTGCATTGAAATAATAATTAATCATTTCTATAAAATGTAACACATTCACCAAGTCCCACCTGAGAAGCGAAGAAACAAGACATGATAAGAAGTATTTCCAGTTTTTTTGGGTTTAAATCTTTAAATCAGTAAATCAGAAAATTTCGAAATTGGGCCATACCTCTAGTAATAAATTAAAGAAAATATTTCACTTAAAACTTCATAACAAATAGAAACATAACAAAAGTATATAAAATTGGGTGTTTGGATTTAAAACTAATTAAACTAACATTTAAAAAGTGTCCATATATCCTTTATCGAAACAGATTATTTGAAAATTTCTGAATACTATTCGAGCGTTTAAATACAATAATATTATTACTCGAACACGTTGCGAATTTGTAGCGTAAACGATTTGCCGTAGACAAACTGCACGCAGCGGAGAGCATCGAATGTGACACGAAAACGATTAGTAAATTCCGACGACCGGCGGCGGCGGCGGCGGCGGTGATGAATAGTTAGTGCGAATATTATACCGCGACAAATAAAAATGAGATTTATATCTTGACGTGACATTCTGCTCCATAAGATCTATGGATCTATTTGCCGGCGGCGCGGCGGTAACAGTCATCGATTTTAACGCGGTCATACTCATTCGGGGAATCCGGTCCTCGTGTCGCAGCAGCAGTCGTCCGCATAAAGAGACACAGTAAGACGTGATTGCCTCCACGCCAACAGTGCGTGTGGTGCGTGTGCGTTAATTTTTTCTCTGTTATTTTAACACGTTCGGCGACGACATTATAGACGGCGGCGGCGGGTAAAAAAATCGCCGAGTTATATAATATATTGATGGCTCGCGTCAGATGACCGGACGACAAATTAGTTCGCATTCATAGCTTCCTATATATATATATATATATAATATTTAACGCGTTCCGTCTTGGCGTATTTTTTTTTTTTTCTGTTTTTCATCTCCGCACGATATAATAATATACGTAATATGTGATGGCATTTATATAACGTCTAAATACCGCAAACGATTTGCCGGCCAGCCGCCGCCACTGTCGCAGAAACACTAGCCGCCGACCGCGAAACTTAATACCGTCTATGGATCGTATCGTATATAAATACACCACATACGTACAATCCTTGCCCGTCATCGGCATCGTTTAGTAGGTTTATATAGAGTTAATTGTGCGTGTCGTTTCGTCGGTCCACGAGATCCACATCAGATGCGATGCAAATCCGTTGTGGGAACATCTCCTACTACCCATTAGTTTTTTACACTACTTATTATTATTATAATATTTCGTTTTTAATAATTATAAATTTTAATGTATATTATTATACAATTATTAAAATGTATAATTCATTTTTACGAAAACGACAATAACGCCGCGTACTTATCACATTCAAAGTTCCGAATGGAGTGAATAAGCTTCTGTTTTTACAATGATGTTTTTTTTCCTGTCAACATTTTTTTCGTATTTGTCCGAAAATTTCGACCAGCAACTTTTTGGAAACCGGACTCGCCTCTAGTCGGCACTTTAAAGGAGTGATTTTTTCAATTTTCGGGGAGAAAAATTACTCAAAATTTGACGAAAATGACTCAGAAACCATTTTTTTTCGATCTAAACTTTATAAAAACTTAAACATAAATATACAATAATAATACGAGAAACATTTTTGAAAATTTGAAAAAAATAAATTTCACATTTTTCTATCAGTTTCTCTCTCTATTTTTTATTATTTTTTTCATTTATTAGATAAAAGAATAAAATAAAGTAAATTAAAGTAAAGTATAGACAAGAAAGCTGGACATACCTTTGACCACAGGTATACTTCGCTTTTTGGTTCTGATACTCTTAGTGGGTGTAACCATATAGTATTAATATTTGTAACGCGCGCATAATCTTAAAACAATACCGATATTTTATCCAAAACTCGCCTCATCATCGCGTTCCAAAGACAATATTGCGTTATCATCAATATCGGAGGCTAAATTTTACATCACGAGGAACGTAAATTACAAGCGCGTAGGCGTAAGTTCATCGTCGACAAAAGTTTGATCGTTTTCAAAGCCAATTATTACAATTCTATTTTATACTTACGTGCACTTCCACCACACCGATTCGCGGAATCGTAATAATAATTACCGTTACACTACCCTACGTATAACTTAGGGTACTAAAGCAGTGATGTCGAACAAAACAGTAAAATTATGCGTGTTTGGTAATCGTAAAAAATGCAAAATATGTATAATGTCAATAATTATGAATTACAACTGGAAAACGAATACAACGTGTCGTTGCTGTATATATATATATATATAAATATTAATAAGTAAAACGACAACTTTCGCTGTGTTATTTAATAACATCGTATTTGAAAACGAAACGGAAAATGTTTCCAAATACGCGTCGAGAGATTAAACATATTTTATTATTATTATTATTATTATTATTATTGTATTTTATAGGTACCGATGTCATACCGAGGAGAAACGACGGAATAAATAATGAAACGGAGAACAGTGAAAGAACACGCCGACGTAATTAACTCCGGTAGAATGTTTATCGTCGATGACAATAGTGAAATCCGATCCAAAAAAGAAAAAACACAATAATAAATTAAAAATAAGTAGGACAAGGATTCGTACGCTAATAATGCGCATACATTTAGAGTTTGCGACATCTGGTCGATTCTTTACTAATACTCATTGTCTTTTTATTTTTTTTTTTAAACGCTCCAATCATATTTTGTGTAAAACATACAAATGAATAATGTACATGAAACGTACACGAGTATAATTATATCGACTACCATTTTTAAATGTATACGTTCGTCATTTTCTTCTCTTGATGTGTATTATATCTTTATGTCAAAATATATTATAGTTTTTAATAATTATAACATTTTTTTTTTTTTTTTATCTTACAATACACCAAAACTTTAATTACAAATTACACATGAATGGAATGGCAAAAGTTTAAAAAATAAAATAAAATTATAACTAAATCCGATACACCCTATACACACTTACGTAATAGTGTCATGCTCAAAGGTGGCGATCTCTCCCATCTGGTGTAAATTATTTCGAAAATTCACCACTTACCCTTAGATTTATAAAATATTGAAATTATTTTCATACTTTTTTTAGTTTCAAGACTAAAGTTTGGTATTTGATGTTATACCTAAAACTAAATAACGATTAATTTTTATTTACAAAAAGCATGAAAAAAAAAAGAAAAATCAGACTATAAAAAACTAGAAAATTAATTTTAATCCACTGTTATTAATAAATTTAGTAATTATTTCATTTTTCAACTTGTGGTTAGCCTATAGAATTTAATTTTATAAACATTTTACTATACAGCTTTCTGGTTTTCATGTTATTACTTTCCACTTTATTCAACAATCAGCATTGAGCATAATATTATATTATAATATGACTTTACAGTTCAAATATTTTTTTGTTTTTATATATTTAATTGTTTTTAAAGTTTTGCTGACTGCAAGTGAAAATATTCGAAATGGAAAAAAAATAATTATGTTTCCCTAGAAATATGATTATCTTGAATTTTAAATAACACCCATTATTTGCAAATGACTTATAAATATAAATTCTCTGTTTTCATAACGCAATGAAATATATTAATCATTTAAGTGAATTAATTTTGTTAGCTGTCAATAGAAATGCGTGCTACTGACCCATAAAGAAATTTTAAACGAAGTGGATAAAAGTTTTATGAAATCATTTATTTTATTTGATGTATTGGAATTCATATTACAATTAAATATTGTATAAATTAAAAATAATTATAAAAATATTGTATTTATTTATTTTTACTGTGCACCAGTAGGTAGAAATAGGTTTCGAGTGGAGGAGAATAATCGTATATGATATTAAAAAGTTGCAAATACCTCCATCGAGAAACAAAACAATTTAATGAAATGAAATTTTAATCGCTTAAATGATTTTATTTTAATATTAATTGCAAAATAAATGAATCAAAAAGAGTTGGTAATAAATTAGCAAAAGCGGTATTTTGTCGATTTAAATAAAATAATATCCAAACGTAAACAAATGACCTCAATTTCTTATCAGTTCAAGACCGTAAAATATAGTGGCCTCAATTCGATATGTCCCATCCATATATTTTTATTATCTATGTATGGAAATAATCGGTGAGATAAGATGCCTCCGTATTAGTTTAAATACTCTATAAATTGTTCGATTGCAATGAATAACGGCGAAGGATGTTTGCATCGGGCCAGGCGACCGCTGATTTGCATATAGATTCTCGCCCTGATTGCTGTAGACTGAAGTATTGTGAAAACTGTGGTTGAAAATATAAAGGACATCAAATGGAGGGGGGGGGATTAATTATTTTGTTCGGTACTCTTTACACGTGTTACAAACAAAAACAAAAACAAAAAAAAAAAACACGTCTGTACTTACGCACCGCGTGATACGTTTACACAGTGGATAATAGTTATCTTACAGGATCGCTTTCGTTCACGGATTTGATTCAAACAACCTCATCAGTCAATGCACGTGAATAAGTTGAAATTCCAAAAAAAAAAAACCTTGTGAACAAAGTACAGTTTCATAATAATGTCTTAGATATCAAAGATATCATAGATATCATATCAAAGATATGATAATTATTTACGTGTCATAAAAATTAAAATATTAATGCGTTATCCCAGCGTGCTTTTACGAATTGGTAATTTTTGCGTTCAAGCGGAAAAGCATACTGATACAATATTACTGAAAACATAAATTATAATCAATAAACATATAAACGATTTAAAAAAAAAAAAATATATATTGAATCTTCTGGAGGAAAATATTGATAAATTATAAATGCGCAAAGACAATTTTAATCAATTTGAAATCTTCCCAAACAGGGTTGTAAAATGTAAACGGTTTAGTTCTTTTAATATTTAAAACTCAGATTTAAACCAGCCCTTCATAAGAAATGTTTAAAGTTATTTTTTACTGTTTTTATTTTGAATCAAGTAACTGTGGCAATTGTAATAAAAATAATCTGAAATTTGAAAAACTTAAGATTTTGTGGTTCGTAGAAAAATAACAAATCTATAACTCAATAACGCTGTAATACTTAGTAGGTGGGTAATAAGGTTAGCTTTATTACTAGATATTAATTAAATAGATACTATTGCAGATATTATAATGCACATTTCACAAGCATTATAATGATTTTGAATTTAAAAGCATCAGTTTTTCACTATTGAGCCTATTGAACTATGAAAGCTATAAAATTGGTTAATAGCTCATTAGACAGGGTTGTCGTGTAGATACAAAATGTGAAATTGAAAAATAAAAATAAATAACCATTAGTCATTACAAAACTGGTAAATTTTTTTTCATTTGATAACAATACATTGTTTTGATTGCATTAAAATATGTTTAACTATTAAATTCAAAGTGTAAAATGATTATTTGTTCCGTGTGGACAGAATTAAATAAAACTTGAATTATAATGTAATAACTATTAAGAACTGTTTTTTATCTAGAACAAACTATGCATATAGAAGGCGATAAAGTTTTCTAATTGTTCTGAACAAAATGTTTTAAACTGTTGTATGTGTTTGTGTGGATGAAATGATTAAAACAAAATTATTTGTTTTAAAAAAACGCTTTGTAATCAGCTTGCCGAGTTACAAAACCAAAACAGAACTATCCCAATACGCGTTCAATCGTTATAAAAAACTTTTCGATCAAAAGTTAAACGGATTCGTCGATCGATAAACGAAACAAAATTAGCGAAAGAAAAAAAATCTTCACGTACACCTAATAAAGCCCAGCGATTGAAATTGCGTAACATCAGCTGACGAGAAAGTTTCGGCCGAGTTGATTGTCTGTAGAAAACGAAAAAATGTAAATTCACAGTACCGTAGCTATCTTTTATTGCGCCTTTGCAAAACAAAATTTTAAACCCCTTCGTCACCAAAAATTTTAAACACGTGTTTTTTTTTTTTAATTGTTCCATTAAATACTAGTTTTATTTTTACAGGTTAAATAGGTATCAATAACACTTTTTCAATAGAATAACATTTTGATGAAATTAATTTAATTGGCTTAAACAAAATAAGTGCTTTATTTTACGATATTTTACGCCCTAATTATATTTGTGCCCCTGGCGATCGTCCATGTCGCCAACCTCTAGCTACGGCACTGTAAATGTATATTATTTCGTCTGCACAACAGCAGCTGTTGTCGTCGAGCAGTAATAATATAACAGTCGTCAGTAAAAACGAGTTCCGCGAGATTGTTCGTCGGAGTTTTAGTCGCGACACGACAGGACGACTACAAATCGTGCGCAAATCACGAGGAAAAAAGCGGGCACACGCGGTAAATAATAATTCCCCGACGGAAAAATCTCCGCACTTTCCGAATGCCGAAACTGTATAGGACGACGGTGGCGGCGTTTTTGCCTACTTTGAGAACAGGAAGAGACCGGAAACCGAGAAAAACTAAAACTTCATTCCGATGCGAGACACGCGGTTGACTTTGAGTCGGAATAATTACGTATTGTTTTCAAAAGTTTTGTGAAACGCGACGGACAAAAATACGTATAATATAACGCGCGCATTTATTATTATTATTATTATTATTATTTCATTAAAAACCTATTAAACATTATTCAACACACCGATGTGCGGTAATAAGATTTTCGATTAATATTATAATATAAATTATATAAATTCGTCGTTAACGGGCATACACACTGGCTGATTAATCATAGTCAACGGAAATTATTATTTTCGATTTAAAAAAAAAAAACAAAAAAAAAATCAGATAATCATAATATATATAATATATAGGTAATATTACGACACTAATTACCGGCTGCTCACCCCGACCCGACCGCCGCCGTTCGTATATTATTCTGTTTTTTTTTTTCCTCCGTATATTATTATATTATTATATCTCCTGCACAACACACTGACTGTGCCGCGGCCGTTGAACACGACGCGGATTTCGTCGAAATCGTTACGAAAATAAAACTCGCTTGTGTCGAAATATATCACTGTTAATATTTAACGGCTCTGACAACAGATTTTATAATCGACTTATGATTACACACCGACGAGAGATTCTTAGAGATTCCGGACTATATTATACCATCACGCGGTGCCGCGCGCAGCTGTGTGAAACCCCGGATAGTCGTGCAGTCAGTAGGTACTTCTCTGTAACGCGGAGGCGGCAGTAATAACAAATGTGTGTCCGGTGCGGCATAATTACTGTTATTAAAAATCATTTAACATAATATATAGTAGCGAGCCGACAGGTTGGGGGGGGACGAGCTGGTAGGCAGGTAAACACGATGAAGTGTTGTTTGTTTTATGCTCTCGCGGAATATGACACGTCCCTTGGCCCCGGGGCCGTGTTCGGAGCTCGGCAAAAGGGCTTGGACCTGCAAGGGCGCAATTCAATCAAAAGAGCGCAGCGAATTTCAACACTACTCGTATAATAGTTTTCACGAAATATTATTGAAAAATGTATATTTACTTCAATTTATTACACGCGATCTACCAAACTTGACAACATTTCGAAAATTGCTTAAGATTATAAAAACAAAAACGTAATTTCACGATACGGTAACGAGTGACAAGCAAGTTATTAAAGTTTATTGGTTATTACCTAGTGCTCTAGTATACTGTGTATTTATACATGTTTTGTATATCTCAAATGGTTTTTTGTATAAAAAAAAAATGCAAATTTCCCATAATATTTTATTGGTCGGGAGAGGAGATGGGAGTGCAAATGCGGTGATTCGCCAGGGGTGCCAACGGACCACAATGCAGCCTTGCTTTGGCCCCCGAGTGAAAATCGCGGTTGAAAACGTTGGAAATAACGGGGGAAAAGTAAACTTCTGCAGTTTTCAGTTATAATATATTGGAAAAACACGAGGCGTAACTACGCAGTATGCCCATGAAAACGCATGTACGGGCTGATATAGGTAATAACGAAAATGTGTGCGTAATAACGTTTGTATATTTTTTGAAATGTTCGCAAACGACGTGATTTTCGCCGGAACGAAAGGAAACGTAAGCGGAAAACAATGATTCGCAAACGCCTCACACGTCGTGAGATTTAGCGTTGGAGGTGCATCAACTCTCTTTACGAATACGTATACGAACTATTATTAATTAATAATAAGTTTAAACCAAATTGAATTAAACCTTACCTAACTCCACGAGTGTTAAATATTATTATTTATTTATTTAATTATTTAATAATACACGCCATACAGCTTTTAAATACAATTTTTAAATTATGGTAGAATTTTAAGTAATGTTTATAATTAAAATGGACAAAGTATGATCGACAGTATTTGAATAATTGACAAAAAAGAAGAACAAAATAACAATTTATAAAAAAGTAATTATGATTTTGCCTTAAGATTCCAGCATGATATGGGTATACCTGGTCCAATACTGCAGGATAAATTTCAAAAACATATTCTCTAAACATTATAAGTAGGAATCGAATTAATATGAATGGCAAAATAAAGTATTTAAAATGCGAAAAACCTAAAAAAAAAAAGACATTTTAAATGTAATAAGGCAATTGTTTTTAAAAAAAAAAAAATTGTTTTATGTGTTCAATGAAAAATCAATTGCAATATACTTCCATAAACTGATTTCTAAAAACCGTTGATATCTAAACTATGTCTGTTATGAGGAAAACAACTATACTCGTTATCGGTGCGTATAGGTATTTCGATCTAGGTATCACACATTATAATCAATAGATGTCTTAGTTACCCTATCTAGGATATCTTTTTTGAGGTTCTATAAATATTTTGGTATGCCAGCTTCAATTATTCTAAATATTCTTAGGGTAGTGACTTGAAAATTGGAAAATCTTCTTAGGATAGTGACTTGAAAATTATACCGAGGCATTGGGCACAATATACCACCACATTCTTGGGAAAAGTGATTGGGTTAATGAACCCAGGTAGTCAACACCTGGAAAAAGTAGTAAATGTTAACTTAAGCACAATAAGCTAGCTGATTTATATAACATTTTAGTTACCAAAATTACTTACACAAAACGTATCTTATAATAATTATTGTTTATATCTATATTGGATTAATAAAATTGTTCGCTACAAGGAAATTTTTCGGATTCCTTATTACGCCCAATATATTTACGATTCTCAGTTTTTCCTCGTCGAGAAAAATTTTAAAATTTATTTTCAATTTCCAATTATCACGCGAGGACCTTTTAAACTCGTCGCGAAGTTTCGACGTCCTCGTCCTCGTTTTCGTCTTACTGGTAAAACATTCGTCGGCCGTTAACGTTATATACCCCGTACACTTACACCGTATAATCAGATCGCAGGGATCTGTTTAAAAGGGATGATTCACATTATTCAGGATACCCCTAGCTCGCAGTCAAGTCTCCGCCGAGCGAACGTGCGTGTGCTCTTACTCGCGCGCGGAATAGTCGTAACCCGGTTGAATATTAAGTGCGAACACTATATTATTTTATTGTGCTCGCCCCCGGCCCACTGACCCCAAAGTAAAACTAAGGAGCTCGCGTAGACGTCGACAACTATTTATTAGCCTGAATTTTCGTCACCAGCTGCTGCTTTAGTCGGATCGCAAATAGTCGTGTTCTCGAGACACGACGGAAGTGCTGGAAAAATTCGATTGAAAAAACGTGGTTTATACCAGATACCAGATTTGTGCGGAACAGTTCGGGAATTTTGAAATTAAAAACTGGAGTTCAGAAAATTTAAAAAAAAAAAAAAAAATGTCATTTTCGGAAAATGATATGAATTTATTTGCGATTAAAATTATTTTGAACGTTTAAAAACCGAAAATATACCATTGATTTAAATTAATACAATATTTAGTTTAAGTTATACAGAAACACTTTTCGTGTTTTTAAGAACTTTGAAAAAAAAAAAATACTGTAGTATTTTACGGTATTCCACGTACCCTTTAATGGTTACTATACCGTATTGCTTCTTATACTCATAAAAATTGGAAATATATTATTTTAATTAAATGTTTGAATGCATCTGCAATAGAAGTCATTTATTATTTATAATTTACAATATTACATACAATATTTTTTAATGAGCAAAGTGTCACAGAAAGTTTTCAAATGAGTACGTTAAACGTTTAATATATTATGTTTCTAGTGATGGATTTAAATGCAATGATACTTTAAATTTAAAATAATTGGCAATTTTCCAACGGGTTCTCTGTAATCAAAAATTTTTGCTACATTTACACGTAAATAATAATATTACTTGTTACTTATACTCTTCAATCGTAGTATTAGTAATATTATTAACATTTATATGATGTTTACCTATTATTATTATTATTAATTTCAATCTAATTTTCAGAGATAAAAGAAAATATTCTAAAACGTAATTATTTGAATTTTGAATAATAAAATCAATATATATATATATATATATATATAATTTTTTTTTTTTAAATTTAATGCCTTTTATAAAATTTATGAATTTTAATTTATATAGGTGGGTACTGATTTTGAGTTTGCAGATGATGAATTTGCCCTAACCCCCCCCCTCCCATATTTTCGTTTACGTAATTGTTATGTTTGTTATACACCGAAATTCCGTTCAGTTTATCGGAGAAATAATGATTGATTTGTTTATTTATGCGAATTTCGTGCTCGGGAAGCGTTGCCGCAGAGCTTCCGGAAAAGTCTGTTTTAATATCGTCGTCCTATACTCGTGCTCGGCTACGATAAATCGTATAATAAAACCAAAAAGGAAAAGAGCTGAGACGACCGACTTTGGACGTTCTCTTGAGTTATCGCAGTGCACGGCGGCGTCGCGATTTTTAATTAAACACCCGGCTTTGACCCCGTTCGTCGGTGCTGCTGCACAATATTATATCGAGTTGGTATTTATCAAAGTGGTGGCACACGAAGCATCTCCTCATCGTATCAACGTATCCAGCAGCAGCAGCGTCGTCATTGAGGGCGACTCGCTCACGAGGCAGATAAGTCACGTTTATGAATTAATTAAGGACGAGGGGGGGGGAAAAAGAAAGAATTAAAAGAGAGTGAAAAAAAGTAAAGAAAAAAATAACGATACATATATATATATTATTATCTCGAGATGATCCGAGCTGTCGATCGGGCTGCCAGTGTTTAAATGAAAATTATTCATGATGGGTGGGTCGGCCCCGTCGTCGTCGTCGTCGTCGTCGTCGTCAGATAAATGGTAGTCGATAACAGTGCACTGCAGTAGGTATACAATCAATATATTATACGCGTATTATAATATTATAATATACGATCGGTAAACCCCGTCTGCGAGGTGTGTCCCGGCGACGTGATGGAAGACATCAGCTCTCGCCCGACCGACCGTCAATATCATAATATTTTACGCGCATACCTGTGCTTATTATATTTTAGAATATTTAAGCCCGCGTACCTATACATATATTATTATTATTATTATTATTGTACGATAACCGACCAGACCGTTTTTTATATTTCAATAAATGCTCATGAATATCGGTATTTTTATTATTATTTTTGTCTAGTCAAATACCTCACAACGATACGGATGACCCCCGCGACTTGAACGTTACCAGTCAGGAGTTTTTCCTATTAAACGGGGAAAGTATGTGGTAGGGGGGAGATTATTTAAGTAAAAAAAAATAACCCGGTCAACGTTAATAATTAACCGAATACGAATTTGTCCGACACCCTTTTTCTACACTTTACTTATCTGAGCTTTACTTTACTTGATTTATCTTTGCTTTACTTAAATTCTATCCAATAAATAATATCATGTCATGTTATATGTCATTCTATCTAATAACATTTTTTTTTCGCCATTCTCAAAATTTTCTTGCGTCAAAATATTTCTCATATTATTGTCTGTGTTTTAATTTTCATAAAATTTGGATTAAAAAAAGATCGTTTCTTAGTCTTTTTTGTCAAATTTTAAATTTCCACATTTTGAGAAAGCAATTGAGAATATTTTGAAGAACGGCCTCTGTGAAGTACCATGTAGAGTCAAATCCGGTTTAAGAAACTTGCTGGTCGAGACTTTAGACAATTTATTATTTCCATACAAAAAAATGTGAACAGAAAAAAAAAATATCATTGTAAAAACACTAGCTTCTTCACTTCCCTCGGAGTCAAAACTTATTGCCTTTTCATATCGTACTGGTTATATATATATATGTATTTACTATTTTTACATTCATTAATTTTGAAAGCGAATTTAGTGCAATTTCAATTTTCAATTTTCAGATAAATAATGTGAACAATTTTAGCACATTTTTATATTGAAAAAAATTGAGTTCTATATATAAATTAATTACTCAATTTTTAATTAATTTTTTTTTTGGTTGTCAGGAAAGTATGTTACCCATACATTTTGCATAAGGTCCACGTTGATGTATTTTCTGAAGTTTTAGTAACAGTTTTATCACGTTAAGTGTACCGCCAATACTGTTGTTTTATGAGACTAGGTTTATTTAATTATTTATGTTTTGAATTCGGTTTATAGACGTCGAAAAACCACTATTGTTTGGGAAAATGCAAGACTTTTATGAGCAACTCTTCTTTCATATTTCTTGGAGTTTTTCGCGAATGACAAAATGTTAGGGTAAAAATCGCTAAAAGTCAAGTTAGGTAAGTGTAAATCATTTCTTTTTCCAATGTAAATTGCGTCAAACTCAATGAAATCATTAAAGTATTCAGAACTGTTGCAATATTATGATAATACAAAATCAATCGTAACTATACTACTACGCATACACACACACACGTATGTTCGCGTGCGCATAACTGTAGTAGTGACTCGTATCGACGCGAGTGTGAGAAATAAGTGAATCAGCAGCAGGAGCAGCAGAAGGATCGGTATACACAGAGATACAATTAAATGATAACCGAATACGGCAATTCGTTCAATTAACCGAGTGCGCTGCGTTAACCATTGGCACCGTGTCAATAGGTACGTGCGACAGACTTTCACTATACGCCATATTAAATACAAAAAACATTATATATGTATAGAACTGAAAGAACGTTTGTGTTTTTATTATTATTATTGTATATCTTGTTTTCTAAATAAACGAAAAAAAAAAAAAATATGACTGAAAATTGAATAATATCTATTGTTTACGCTCACATACGTCGGTTGTCAATTATCTATGCTCGGCGAAAGGTGCGGTTGCCACTCTAAATCAATCGTAGGTATATGTGTGTGTGTGCATAGACGACTTTAACGGATAATGGTGACTGCGAAATGTTTGATTTCTTCGCGCAAACGTAGCCCAGGGTATAATACATATAACGTCCGAACTACATAATACATATTATTATCAGGGCTAGAATTTATACGCTACAGCATGTTTTTTTGCGACTTTTGATTATTGATTTTGTCAGTAATATCCACGAATCACCTCATGATGAGATAAACGGTAGTGTTTTTTTTTTTTATTTTGCATGTTTTTGCATATTTTGGATAAAATGCATATTTTTGCATAAACCGAATAAAATGAATATAATTGCATATTTCGATTATAAAAATGTGAAAAATGTATGTTTTATAGTACATTTCGTATTTAATTCTGGTTTTATTCTGCTGTATAAAGAATAAAACTCGGTTTCTTTGTCAAACATACATTTTTAATAAGTACAATACAATGGTACAATTTATAGGTATGCGATAAAAGATTGAATAGTTTGACGGAGAAAGATTAACACAAATAATAAGAATTAAGAGTATAAGTATTATAAGAATTTAAATGCATATTTTTGCACATTTTGGTAAATAAATTGCATATTTTACAATTTTTTATTGCATAC
>JAIPRM010002115.1:0-32435 GCA_025469315.1 Stegophylla sp. TES_Ste_2020 | reverse complement strand
GTAATGGAACCGGCCCGGCACTCGGAATTTTTGCATTTTTTTTTTCTTATATTATTAACTTCCTTCGTTCAGAATCGTTTTACTGAAGAAATGATTTATCGTTTCTTTAAAATTTAATGCGCCCGTCAAGAGTACACCACCCGTCGTGCGAAGTACACCCGTCGTGCGAAGTATGTCCGGTTTTTTTTTTTACTATTATGGTTTTAAGAGGGGGAAAGGTTTAAATTCTTAACTAGCCTCCCCTCTCTACTTGTAGTTTACTCAAAACTACTACTGCTATCAGCTGTAATCGATAAATGCACGAATAACCGTTGCTATTCACACGGTAAAACCCTAGTTTATATTGTAGAGAGCGTGGAGCGAATTTGCTCAAGTGTCTCGAAAAGGTTACATTGGATATTTGCAAACAACGGCTTCTTTGAAGTGTGGAAAAAAAAGTGATTTGGCATTTACTCTTTGCATTAATAAATTACCGAAAGTTCCGTCGCGTTTCTTTTTGAATAAATACAGATTTTCAAAGACATTGTATTCTTTGTGAATCACTCTGTATAATATATGTGTATATTATATTATAATGTATTGTATAACATGTCGTTTGTGTGAGCATTTTGGTCGGGAAGTCAAAGGATTGCGGTTCAAACGTTGCGCGCACGCGCTTTATAATACTAACAATATAACACACAACAATAAAATGTATAAAATAAACGCGAATTTTCGTACGTAGACCATTTATCTTAGTTTCGTGTGTGTCTTCATTTACACACGTGCACATAAAAGCACCGTCCCGTGTCAAATCTGACACTTGACCTGTACATTATATATATATATATATATATTTATATATATATAATATAGCATATATGTGCGCGCATATACGATAACAATAGCTGTTTTACGCGTTAATAAAATATATCGATGTGAACATGGACCCGAAAAAAAAAAAAATAATAAAAAGATTTCATCCCACGGCCGTTGGAGGAATGCTACGGAATTTGGCGTTTATAACAACACTAAATAAACACGTATGGACTCATGTCGTATGGGTACAGTGCGTCACACAGGGACCATTACCCATTGCGATATTTCCTGTGATAATGAAGATAATTATATTTTTCTTTTTCTTTTTTTTTTAAAAAGACTGTACAAGGACAAAGATTACAAATATTTCATATTTTAATTGAATTTAATATTTTGGTAAATATTTAACGATAGATATTTTATAGAGTTTGTTTTCTTGAAAATTTTGAATTTTTAAAATATTGTTTTCATTAATCATTCACTCATTAATGATTGTTTTTAATAATTTCCAAAAAAAAACATCACAGTCCATAATTTATTGTTTTCATATTATCTAAAAACATAATTTGTTTGTCTTCATTAGCTCAAAAGATATCGCAATGGATAAATTCTCGTGAAATATCCTGTACGAGGTATACGAATAATTCTCCGTTGTCACCGCCTCGTCTTTTGGACAGACTTAAATCCGGATTAACCCGTGTCGTCTGTAATCGTCACGACCGCGCGCCCATAATACGTATAAATTTAATACATAATGTGTATATTATATACAAGTGCGATTCTCTGAGGAGGAGAACGGATTTTAACAGCCCGGAATCGCTTATGATTAATCGTCTAGCGCAACGATTATAATAACATGTATGGGCTAAAGGGACTAGCAAAAAAAAAAATAATAATAATAATAATGATTAAAATAGGGCCACCACAAAAAAAAAAAAAAGAAAAGTACATTATATACTATATTATTATTATTACACGTTTTACTATACATAATAATATGTATAGTCTCGTGTCTGCAAACATTTTCCTTTAAAAACAGGTCCAAATGACGTGTATTCCTGTTTTGATGTTTTTCTTAATATTGTAATACATAAATAGTACATGGTATTTTGGTATTTTTAACGTCTTCTGTTCAATATATCAAAAAATATGTTTTACGTATACATACCTATTATGTATATGTACGTGTGTGCAGTATAATAATTATTTTAGTATCGATACAAGTGACATACTTGAGGGTTAAGGGTCAGCAAGGGGGTTAGCTCGGGGTTCCGTGTTCACATTATTGTAAAAAGAAATCGACATTTCTTCCTCGCACCAATAGTGAATAATATTGTTCTAAAACTCAATAAAAAATAATGAATTGCTACTATATTGATTACGTCATTTAGAAAAGAAAATGTGTCCTGTCAAAAAAAGAAATATTGATTTAATAATATTATAAATGGGTTTTTGATAAAAAAGTAGACTACTACATATGAATGTATTAAATTAGTATAGTACATATAATTATTAAAATAATGTGTTATGTATGTTTTTTTTTTTTTGCTTTGAACAATTAATGTAATGAATTACTTAAATTCTAGATTTTAGATTTAAAATTTTTCTTATTGTTGTTTAAGTTGTATTGTTTTTAAGGTTTTGGTGTGATATTTATTATTGCCCCCCTCCCCCTTAGAAAAACATGGTCAGGTACGCCACTGATCGATGCGATATTGATTAACGATCACGAATAACTCGCGTATAAGCTACGAAATATTATTAATAAAATATGAACGCCGCGTCAAAGCTTTACCTGGTCCTTTTCGATGAATCCGATGAACGCGGTCCGTTCGATTTCGATCGGTTGCTGTGACCTATCGTACAGAGCGATCACGAAGTGAAAGAAATTTGATTTTCTCAGATTACTCGGAGGCTGTTTTTCAAAATGCGCTCTTCCCACTCCAATGCTGAAACAAAACAAAATACAATAAATATATCATAATATATATTTTATACAAGTCGCAACTGCGTTTATAATACATAGATTCATCGTACGTATTTACCAGGAGAAATCAATGACAAACTGTAATTAAATACAATTTATATACCCAAATTTGATACATCCATTTTTTCAAAAATTTGTTTTATAAAATGTCCCTTCAGTAAATCTGAATCTTCTTAACGATTTTGCCAAATATTAACTGTCTAACATTATTATAACTGCGTTAATTTAACATGATTATATTTGGCATTTTACAATCGTCATTTATAATAAGTCCATTCAATTTCCACACATGAACGCATAGTTTATTATCAAAAACAACGAATCAATTTTTTTTTTTTATTTCGAATATTTCACCTTCAATATAAATCATAACTATTGTGGTAGACTTTTATTATAAATGAAGATTAAAATAACGAACAAATACTTTTTTCGGAGATAATTGCTGCAATTTCACTGGTAAAAAAGTTTGCAGTTAATTAAACGGCAAATTACTAGTAATTTTACCACTAAAATAGCAGCAAGCTAACCATAAGTACGGTTAGCAAAGAATCACTGTTCTTACGTTCTTTTATGATATTTTCCCGTGGAGACATGTAAATGTATTAATGTCGATGTACACATTAAAATAATACATAGGTATTTCAAAGAGAATGAAAAATTTAATCAAAAGGCTATATTAAATACGGAGTTATTTTATACAAATTTAGAAGTGAACCAAAACTAAAATTTACTTCAACGCTCATTTTAATAAATCTTTGCTGAGACAAACGCTTTTTTTTATTGCGTTTGAAAGTTTTTGAACTTTATTTTTATGTCTTAAATGTTTGCGTATCTTTAAAAGATATCCTTAAAGGGAGAAAAAATATAAAATATTGCTGTCCAAGAAAAATGATCAAAATCCAATTTGTCACTGCACAGCGTCACTAATACTCTAGTGTAAGCTTATACAGTTTATAATGTTTATATATATATTACATAATAATGTTTTTTTTTTATTTAAACCAGGGATTCTCAATCTAATGAGATGCATGTCCCCTTATAATTTTAAGATTATGCCTCACCTACCACTTCTTAAAGATTGAACTATATACATAATATGTATTATATTATATAAAAACACCATGACTTTAATTATTAAAATTGGATATTAATTGGAATTAAACAACCCAATAATATTCTCCAAATTACTGAAGGTAGCGTTGTTACTTGTTACACAAAAATGCCTCTAAATAAAAATAATACAAAATAAAATATAAATCCACTAGAGTGAACGTGTACACTCAAAAGCAATGTTTCCCAACCTACTTTACTCAACGACTCTTTTGACTTCCAAAAATCACACATCATCTCTGTCATATACATTTTTTCAAAACTAATGATTTTTTTTTGGGTGGGATTATCATGATTCTAAATCTAAATTATCTAATACCTAATACATTTTTAAATTCAATTTTATATGTGTGTGTGTGTGTGTGTGTGTGTGTGTGTGTGTGTAATTGTATTTAATACTATGAGACAATATTTATTTGCAAATTAAAATGGACATTAAAAGTATAAATATACTGACTTTTATAAAATAATAACACAAAAAAAAACCAATGTGATTAATGACTTTTTTGATTGTAAATGCACATAGAAGCATAATTTAAATCATCCCCTTAGCACCTCCCCCCCTCAATATTAAAAATGTTCATAAGGGGTCTGCAGCACCTACGTTGGGAACCACTGCTCTAAAGAGACTTCAGGAAAAATACTTTTTTTTTGAAACTCATAGAAATTCGTATAGTATACTTTTATGTCAGTCGAAATCAAAAATATCTATAATATAAACGGTATAATATAGAATATAACTCTCACATTATAAATTTATATAAAAATAGTATAGCTAATAAAATAGTTTTAAAAAATCAATAATATATAAGCGTAGCTAAAAAAATAACAATGCTGTTAATTAGAAAAATATACACCTAAGAGTAAAAAGTTTATTTGTTGATCACTGAACTAAATACATAAATTTCTATAGTGTATATTAAAGACACATATTTTATGTATTGATTTTTGTCAGTTGACAAAAATATATTCAGTGGTTTGAATTTATATAAAAAAAAATTCTGTTTTCAGAATTAATTTATCTTGATAATTTAGTACGACACAATAATTATTAAAATAATAAATTATTTATTCAGATAATTTTATCTTATTCGGCCCATCACCGAATATTAATATGCGGGCGTGATCTCTGCCCGAATAATTACACGCGAATTTTGTTCAACCATTATTATTATTATTATTCATTAGTCATTGTTGTTTATCATTTGTGTTTTTTCAATATACTGATGTATTTATGCATTATTATTCCAACACGCGCTCGCACAACCCTTTCCATCACCCTCTGAAAACATGTACACATACATATATGTATACAGGGTGATTCATTAAGCATGCTCACCCCCACTTTTGGCCATAAAAATGGAAAAATTTGAATTTTTTTCAACGTTCTAGAATCTAGATACTATAAAATCCATATTTTCCATAACCTTTTTTTTCATGTCTCCTTAAGGATGTCCTGTGGTAATACAAACTTTTTTTTTAAACGGCACACTCCCCCTTCTCTATTTTAACTTCGGAATTTTATTTAGATCACTTTTTTGTAAATTTTGATGTACTGAAATCAAAATTCGAACGAATAGTTTTTTCGAATTGTTTAAATTTAAGTATTAAGGATAATAGTCTTTTGGACATGTTATATTATAATTACCAACGTATTACGTAATTATTATGAATTTATGATTTTATGAGCTAACATCTAATAAATTCGCAATATTGTAAAATTAATATTCGTTTGAATTTTGATTTCAATACATTAAAATTCACAGAAAAATTACCTGAATAAAATTCCATACTTAAAATAAGGGGGTAAAAAAAAGTTTGTATCACTAAAGGACATCTTTAAGGTGGCATGAAAATAAAAACTTATGGGAAACATAGTTTTTATAGTATGTTGAGCATTAGAAAAAAACAAAAAATCCAAAATTTCTTCCATTTTTACGGCTTAAAAAGAAGGCGAACATTCTTAATGAATCACCCTGTATACTATGTATGCATTGTATATTATGATCTCTATTCCGCATTTTGTTTTATTTTCACCGTTGTTGTTTTTATTACGTACAGTATATAAAATATTATATATGTGGCCCGCGTTATATTCGTTTAATAAATATTAACGCTTATTTATTTAGTCGGAATCGAATATATAACAATAATAATAATATTATGTACACCGTTGTTGTTTATACGTATTATTATTATTATTATTATTATTATTTATTCGTTGTATACAAATAATAGATTATTATTATCGTGTTATGTATACCAGCAGCTCTGCGGCCGGCACATAGACCGTGTTCAACTGTCGACCCCGCGACGTTTAGCTATTTCACCGATTATTGTTTTTATTATTGTTGTTATTATTGCATGGCTTGTCGGAATAATACTGCTACTGTGTCGCGTTACTCGCGGTAATTAATTTATCGGTTTATTTTTTTTTTGTCATGCACACAATGCAAACAACAATAGTAAATTGCCCGCGACACGAGCGGTCCCGTTTTGTGCTAACAGTTACCCCCGAATAACAGGGATAGCGACATAACAATAATAATAGTATATAATTCGACGCCAGCCCTCCACAGCAGACCACCACGGACGCGCAATTATTATTAACAAATATGGTGTTATATCGTTTAATCTACCTATACCCTGAGCCAGGGTTATTGAAAAACATGTTTTATACAGGCTGTATTATTAAGCGTGTTTACCCCCCTTTTTGGCAATAAAAATTCAAAAATTTGGATTTTTTTTCTCATTGAATGTTTGAATCAATATAAAAACTATGTTTTTGATAACTTTTTTTTCCGTTAAGGACGTCCTGTAGTGACGTAAACTTTTTTTTTCAAATGTTTTGACAACGGAATTTTATTCAAGTAACTTTTTATGAACTTTGATGTATTGATATCGAAATTCGAACAAGTAGTTAATATTTTACAATATAGCGAATTAATAAGGTTTTATTTGTTAAAAACATTGATTCATAATAATAATTATGTAATATGTTGGTAATTAAAATGTGTGTTCAAGAGAATTTTATCCTCTATATTTAAATTTGTATAATTCAAAAACAATTCATTCGAAAGTTGATTTTAACACATTAAAATTCACATAAAAATGACACAAATAAAATTCCATTGTAAAAATAAAGGGGAGGGGTACATTTGAAAAAAAAGTTGGTATCACTACGAAACATCATTTTTTTTTCACAAAAAAAAGGTTATGAAAACATAGTTTTCATGTTGACTTAAATATAACGGACAAAATCCTTCAAATTTTTGCATTTTTACTGTCAAAAAAGGGAAGGACCCGTTTAAAAAATCACCCTATATTGTTTTAAATGTATCTGGTTTTTAATTTGTTATGTTCTATGTTCTCGGTTTTCATTATTTTTTAATATTTACCTAGTAAATGCCTTGTCATTAGTCAAATTATTATCTCATATATTATAATATGTGACATCATCAATACCTTTTATACAATTTGATTTAAAAATTAACTATTATTCTCACAATTGTTAACGGTAATAATTACCTTAAATACTTAAATTTTATATTTGCTGCTTCACTTGAGACTTGAAAAAGTTAAGTAGGTATTCGTTTCTCGCATTAGAAGTTACAACTATCGGTTTCGTTTGCATTAAATAATACTATAAAATATATTATACCTTATCATTTCAATTTATTATAAACATAAAATTACACGATTATCTAATAAATGTTTGTCTACTCATCTCAATTTACAAGGTGTTATCATAAATTATGAATTAAAAGCATTTTATTATTATTATTATTATTTTAAATGTTTATATTTATATTATTTTTATTATTGATCTTAGTTTTATTAGTTGATTATGTGACGTTTTAAACAAATAAAATTATTCTAATATAACAATGTGTATAGTTACTACCGGAAAATATGTTAAACTAAATATTTATTACTATACATAACAGTGAATTAATTTTTTTTATAATTTACAAAGTTTTCATTAAAAATATACTCAAAAAACTTTGATTTTTCGCAGTTACAAACAATTAAGTTTTGTAATGTTTTTTATACATTTTACAGTTTAATAGTGATGTATGATAATATAATATTAGACTTAAAAGTGCACCTTAAGGCTAAAACATACTTAAAAATATTTATTTATATTTAAATACTCCTGAAAATACTCCTATAATTACGATTTTTTTAAATTTATAAATTTTTTAACTGCTTAAAATATTTTAATAAAAACTATGGTTTTAAACTTTGTTTTGTACATTTTGTTTTAAAGAAAAAAGCTTTTAATTATAGGCGAAAATATGTACTAAAATCATATATAACAAACCATGCTTCAAATCATCGAAGTTATGCGAGCGTAAAGTTCTATGAACTTTCATCTCGTACACTGTTACCGAAATTTCTAATTTATTCTGTTGTTTAATTATCTCGATTTAATATGTGTGAATATTAAAATAGTGCATTTCGAACATTATCTCGTTTTAGATGTTTAAACTCTTTGATGATTAAACCATATTTCGAGCTTGAAAAGCATCTTAAAAATATAAAGGTATAAGGTGAATTATAAAAATAAAAAAGGATAAATTCTATTTTATTCTATTTTAGATTCTGAGCAAAGGGAAGAAGCTAGTGTTTTTGCAATGATGTTTTTTCTATAAACACTTTTTCGTATGGAAATACTTGCACAAAAGATTTGACCAGCAACTAAATGTAAAATAAGGTCAAGTAAATTATAGTAGAACAAAGCAAAATAATGTAAAGTAAACTAAAGTAAAGTGAAGTGAAGTGAAGTGAAGTGAAGTGAAGTAAAACAAAGATAAGTAAAGCATAGACAAGAAAGCGGGACATACATGTGTTGTGAATGTGTTGAAATTGGGTGCAACACGATTCCTTATCGGCGGTATCTTTTTTCATTACACGATTGCGAACACTTTTTAAATGTAACATTGCTGCATTGATTTGTTACATAATTACAAAGTTATGCAATTATAATAAAATACATAATATTACTACTAAATTTTACAAAAATAAAGTGTATTTTATTAAAATTGCATCGTTTTGTTACGCAAATCAAAAATATCCCTCGGCTGCTGTGCAACGGGGGGACATTATATAATCGGCAATTGCATAAACATTACATCATGTAAAAGTATCACGTATGATATATAAGAGTAGGTTAGTTAACCGAGTGTTTGGTCCGAAAATTGAGATAACGATAACATCACACGGAAAATCGTTCGCAATCGTTTGATTATAAGGTACAAAATATTACTTCTTTCTTCACCAAAAATCGTGTTATAAAAAAATGTAAAAGTTCGCAATCGTGTAGCATCGGTTGAAATTCATAACTATTATTGTCCTTTATATTATTAACTCACATTTTTCGGAATCGTATTATTTAAGGAATGATTTATCGTTTGTTTAAAATTTAACATACCCACCAAGAGCAACTGACCCCGAGGAGTGGAGAATACCTGCGGTGCGTATATGTCCGACTTTTAGTATATCTTATTAATAAATTATGTATAATATAAACGAGTATATGAGTGCATAACATGAATAATATGGTGTAGCAAGGAAAACTTTTATCTTTGGTTTAAGGGGAGGAGGTTAATATTGCAAGTCTCACTCATTTATAAGGACCAAATTCCCTTGTTTTAACAATCCTAGTACCTAAAAATATTCATAAATCATAACGCATAAGTTTTATCAAAATTATTATTTAATTAAAATTCATAAATACTTTCAGTTTGGTCTTAGTTATATTTTTGTATATTAAACAAAACGGCGAAGATATTAGGAGAGAAGGGTGGTTATGGCCTTTTAACCCCTTCCCCCTCCAACCGTTCTACTGCAAACAGTCGGGTTTGAAAATAATTTCGTGACAAAGTGAGAGTAAAGAGGAAATAAACGAAACAAGTTTTGGCCACCACATATTTCCCTCCCGCCGCGCTTTTGAACGAGATTATCCCATCCACAGTCTTTGTTTGGGCACATTAAAACTTTCTTTCACACATAATGCACATATGGCGGGTCACGGTTAACGAGGTTTACGTTATTTACACGTATTATTACTGCGCGGTAT
Source organism: Stegophylla sp. TES_Ste_2020 (assembly GCA_025469315.1). NCBI lineage: Eukaryota > Metazoa > Arthropoda > Insecta > Hemiptera > Aphididae > Stegophylla > Stegophylla sp. TES_Ste_2020. The sequence continues at coordinate 22,458 of JAIPRM010002115.1, read as the reverse complement.
TTACACATAACACACTCGTGTTATGTCGCCGAACGGGCTTTTCGTGGGGTTCGGTTCCTCGAGCTCGGGCTCTATTTGGGAGCAAAATTAAAAAGGAGATTTGGAGTCGGGGGCTGGGCCCCATTTAACGGTTTAAATCTCTCTTCGGGACATCAAAATGTTTTAAAAAAACCGGGAATACTTTTTTTTTTTTAATTAACAACAGATTTACACATTGGGCTCAAATCACAGGGGAAATAAGGGGGCTTGTCCCCCAAATTATAATTAAACTCCCCAATTTATTATTAATATTCACAGACTACTAAAAAGCAAAAACCCAATATTTTTGAAAATCGATAATTTTTTTTTTTTTTTAGCTTATATAAATTTATATTTAGCGAAACAGAAAGTCACTGTGATTATTAGTGTAATAGGTTATTGGTGATTTTTTTAATTTTAATTTTAGAGTTTAGTCTTATATCGTCATTATGTTTACACTGTACATAATATTTGCAGTACATACTCATTATATACATGACCACAGTTTCATTCCTGTAATGTTATTGTCAGTTGTATATTGGTGATATTTATGAACAAAATTTTTTTTTCTGTGACTATTTCATTATATTTATGTAAATATCAAATAAATATTATGTATTGTACAAAATTTATATTTAATATATTATGGATTGTATACCAATAAACTTGTAAATCTTGCATGTTATTTTGTTGAAAATTTTGTATTTATACACCTAAAACCTATATATTACACAAAATAAAACATTCAAGTTTTTTATCGTGTTGGATATTTTTATTTTAATACTTAGGTAATGTTAAAGGTAGGTACTTAGTTTAACTTTAATACGGGTGAGTATGAGGTTTTGTACCACCTTCTCTTGATTTTTTTTTTTTAATGTATAAATAGTCGAAGCTGAAGCCCCCCCCCTTCCAAATTAAGTGAATTCGCTTCTATGATTTTACACAAATATTAATAGATTTTATTTTTTCAATTCTAAACAATTTAATACAATAGCTCTTGGAAATATTTGAAATAATTTAGTGAACATATTTGGAAAAATATTTAGTGGTTTCATCTCAATCGTAATGTACATATATATTGTAAATTAATTTTATGAATTGTTATGTTTTCAAAAATAGTATAGTGGGATTATAGATCCCCATTCCAAAAGTTTTGGAGTTGCGTCACTGCAGCCCATATTGTTATTATATTTTACAGTCACTCGAAGATCAAACGATGATTGCACGCGTCGGCGGTAGCAATAAAAATGGTTAATGCGTTCATGAGAAACTCTGTGAGAAACGATCGTACATGACACCAGGCGAGTGTCACAGTGTAACCCGAGTGCGTAATCCGACCCAAACCCGTGGGCGATAAGTGCGAAAACGCCACGCGCATGAATGTCGTTCATGTCGACGACCGAAACCGTTGTTTATCAAATACATATTATACGATGCACGTGAGAAACAATCGAAAGAATTGTGCAGCTCACACAATTACGGGTTGCAGGGGAAGGAGGCAAAAGGGGCATTTGGTGTTCCTCCCCCTTAATATTCACCAACACTATTATTATTTCAACAGATACATAATATAGCTGTTATTTTTAATCCTACTCGACACGTAAATTAATAATTTATTCTTAATTATAAAATTGTCCTTCTTTCAACATCAGTTGTATTTACTATATTATTATAGTAGCTGTATAGTATCATAGTTAGACGTAACAGGAGATTTCCTTTTTCTCCTTTCAAAATCTGTCTCTGAACTAAGAGGTCATAGAAATTACGATTGCAACTAGCGATGGGCAAATCTCGGGAATTTAATTACGGGAAATTCCTCGCGGAAATTCCTGGGAATATTTCCAAGACCGGGAATTTTCGGGAATATTATATATATTTTTCAAATATGTTTAAATATCAAATTAAACTTTTAGCTCCGATTAAACCGAATGAAAAATATATATTATGACGCAGTTACAATATAACGTATTATTATAAAATATAAAGTCTATTAGGTATCAATGGTAGATTATGATAAAGCAAATGGTGTAATGAAATCTGAAATATTTGGACAAGCCCATATCAGGCGCGTAGCTAAGGGGGGATGCTTTTGGTGTTAAAACACCCCCTCCCCATAATTCCAAAAATTGTTCGTGTAAAGAATAAATTATCTGCAATTGGTATATATTTATAAATATGATTATGTAAGGATGTCTCTATTCTATTTTTTGAATATTTTTTTCTAAATTTGCGTAATAATTTTCCTCTAATCTAATTAGTTATTATTATTTTCGTTAAGATGAATAAAAACAGCATAAGGATATAAATAAAAAATCTTAAAAACCTCATGCATTTCTGAAGGCTATATGAGACACATCAAAAATAAAATTTTTTCAGAAAGATGTTCTTACAGAATGATTAAAAGCCTGATTTTTCATATAGACACAATGTTCACAAAGTCAAAGTTTTCAATATATTAGGTGAATTTGTATATCTACTTGAATTGAACATCTTATTATTCAAAAAATAATTTTTGGGTTGTAACCACTCAGTAGGAAGTCTTCCTTTACATTTAGATTTTTAACGTTTTTAATTTAAATCATCATTCGCTGAACTGGGCCTAAACATATTTCGTAAAATGTAGTCTCGTATTAAATAACTGCTTCCGTTTAACTTAATATTCATCTATAATATATTAGTTCACTGTTATCAAATGATAATTGTTTATGCATTTATTCCTGGTGAAAAGGTACGTTTTTATTTATATAACAAGTATATTACATATAGCATTGTTTGTCTTAAAAATTTAGTGATGTTATGCAAAAATTACCTGACCCAAGGAGCGAAGAATACCCGTGGTATATTAAGTAAAAGTGTGTCCAGCTTTTGTTACAATCGCTTTATTATGGCGATAAGCCAATAAAATTAATCGACATTTCAAATCAAAACACCCCCCCCCCCAAATACAAATCCTGGCTACGCGCCAAGCCCATATTATTGTCCAAACGAATGGTTTATTATATGATATTTTGTGCGCAAATTAGTTCCAAGTTTTAAAATAAAAATTTATGATTGAAAAGAAAATAACACAAACAATAACACAGTAGGCACATAAAAAAATTTAGTTAATGTGGGAAGGAATATGACGTATAATCGCAAGTCAGTTGCTATAATAAAAATAATTAAAGTTCTAACGAACGGTATATAGGTGCGCAAATAAGTAATAATTTTGATAAATGTGCGCAAACTGGGACCATCCGAAATTACAGTTTGTGTTAGTCTCGGTCAATAACTTTTTTCTGATACATTTTTTTACGTGCAATTTAAAATAATAATAACACTACGTTTATATGATAGAAATAATTTTTACTTGTGTTAGTTTTTGAGTTTTTAGCATTCTCAAACTTTTGATTTATGCTAAAGAGAATATCTTAAACTAAAGAGAATATCTTTTTATCAAACATTTTAATATTTAAGTTTTTTCTTTTTCGAATCAAAATCGAACGAAAACGTTTTAAATTTATAATGGTTTAAGAGTTTTTAGAGTGGTCGAGAAGTAACGAAAATAAAAAACTATAGAAAATAATATTTACCTCTTAAAAATTTAGAATTTGTTTTAAAATGGTTAGAAAAAAAAATTAAAAAATTAAAAAATTAAATTGATTAATTAGAAAAAAAGAGTAATAACCGGAAAAAATCTGCATGAATAAACACGTTATGGTTATTTAACTACGTTAAAAAATCTGTTTTGACTTGAAAAGCGGTGCTCCAGATTCTGCTCTGTCTATTCGCGCAACTACGTCGTTGAAGTTAATTATAAGAGATTATTTTATCATTTTAGCGCATTGCTTCGTTAATTTATAGTTTATTACATTATGGTCGGCTGCACCAGCGAGCTTCGATACGAATATTGTTCTCCTCTCTGTGCATTTCAATTTTATTTTACTTTTGCACTTCCTTTTGAAATAAATAATCGTCTAAATGATTCCAGGAATTTTGTAATAACCCCATGACCGTTCTTTTTTATACTCCACTGAACATCTGGTGGTGTATCGAATCATACAGATCTTTTAACTCACTCACTTTTCATTTATCCAAATGTAAACAAATTGTTTTTAATTCAATTATATTTTCATTCGGTTGAAAGTATTATAACGTTTTCTGCCATAAACTCTAGCAGAAAAATAATTTCAAAATTATATTGATCGTTATTAATTATTCACGTACGATTTTATTATTATGGAGGTTCGGTCCGATAGTCGTATACGATATATATATATGCAGTGTTGTGCATTATTTCGATAAAAATAAGAATGAGTATTTTTTGTCTTATATATATTTAATGAAATTGTTATCTTATATATAATTATCTAGAAAATTTTTCACAACTGTTTTCATCAAATTTTGAGATCCTTTTACCAAATTTTGGAAAAACTGTTTAGTTTCTTTAAGTACCATCTAGAGCAAAATTCTAATTCAAAGAGATCTTTAAATTAAGAAAATTAGTGAAGAGTAATTTGGAGTAAATAAATCATAATCAAGTACTTTATACTATTTTATTTTTAGTAAAATTGCTATTTTACAAATGCTAATTTTAAGTTGAGTAAACTTTTAAAAGTTTTCTACTTTTTATCTAGATAAATGGGATTACTTTTTACCTGTTATTTAGATAAGTATTTAAATTGTTATCTATTATCTTATCTAGATGAATTTCCAATGAGCTATCAGCCGTTACGTTATCTAGATAATCGTTTGGTTGTACCTTCGTTCAACACTGTACATAATAATATGACGAGTTAGACGAATGGTGGTTGGGGTCGGGGGAACGTACATGACTATTCGTACAAATAAATATTATATACATGTACACGGTTACTGCATAAGCGCAGGGTATAAATGATGGGAGACTTGGCGCATATCCCGCGCGAGGACTGCGTATAGCAATTTAGCTGCCATGTTTAACAAACTCGAGTAACAAACAGTTGTATGTGTACTCGCCACATAGATATATAACATATTATTATAAACACGTATAAACGGCTTCGGCTCGTCGTAAAAACAGTGTATAGGTATATAATGTAAATTTACAAGGCCCGACTATTACATGCGCGTACTGTATACGGTAGGAATAAACGTATACTCGTATAAGGTCGTACACGAATTCGAAAACACTGTACGATTGAAATATTTTGCCAGTATATTATAACTTGCGCGCAGTAACGGTGACCGTTGCATGATTTGTGAAAATTTCATAATTTTTATTATTGTTATTTATTTTTTATTTTTATTATACATTCAAAATATATTGCTGCTGCCGCAACACATGCGTGCATTGCACACCTAAACAGAACGTTTAGGACGCTCACTCTCCCCTTCCTTCCGTCTACCATCACTGACAACTGCAAATAAGTACTATATATATATATATATACTTCCGATTTGTTCGGGTCCATTTATTTTTTTTAACGATGGGAGTTATATTTTCATCCTACAAATATACATATATAAATATGTACGGTTCGGTCGCTTTTTAATGTGTTTACGATTTCTAAATCTTGCACATCGTGTTAGTTTGTTTTATACTTCAACGTCTACCTACTTAATAATATATCTACCCTTGGATATATCATAATCAGGGCTGTGAACTTAATGCATCTGCATTTTTGTTTTTTTTTTTTTTGCTTCATTGTAACATAAGAAAATGAATTCAATCTAAATTTGTTTTATTTTATAATACGAATATGCCCAATCTTATTTTGTATGTTTTTGCATATTTAATGGCTTAGGTCATGTTTTCATATTTTAATAATCTTTATACTCTTTTCAATAACCCGAATAGTTTCTTTGAAATTATTAAGATTATAAAATTATGTGGAGCAAAATTATGTTTAGTTGTGCATACAAACTAATCTAATTATTAAAAACAGTTACTTTTTCTGTACATTACGATTACATTATAAGATAGTAGATAAGTTGATAAGTGAGAGTTTGATAAGTGCACATTTATCTTTTAAAAATTGCAAACATAAATGAGTACCAACTTATGATAACAATAATTAATAAAAATAATGAATTTTTTTTTATTTTTAATTAAAAACATTTTTATAAGGGTATTTTTGTTTTGTATATTTTGGAATTTTCATTGTGTATTTTGCCACTTTTTATTGTATTAACACATGCACATTTAAAAAATTTTTAGGGTGATAAATTCACAGCTCTGATTATAATATTATTATATTATGGTGTAACGTAAAAGCGGGAAATCTATTTATTTTTTTTTTTTTTCGTAAAATATAATAATAATTAGCATACATTTAAGAATCGTGAAGCCCCGGAGTAAACAGTATACATACGTCCTTTATATAATATTATGTAGCCGTAAAATAAAATTATTAAGATAACAAGTGAGTATATTTTAATTCGAATTATAATGAACAATTCACATCTGCACTACATTAATAACCACGAAACGGATTTCGTTTTAAATGCATTTTTTTTATTGAAACGAGATAATATGTTCAATATAAAATGAAATATACACGGTTTAGGTAATTTCTATTGAAATAATATCAATTTAACTGTACACATACTAGCATGTTTACGTATTTATGTTAAAATATAATATATTGAAAATTAATAAATATTTTGTACGTATTTAGTGTGGATTTTGTATACGTTATAAACACAAGTTACTTACACGCGATGATGGATTATGACAATTTTATTATAGGCATATAACATCACCGTCAGCTCGGAGATCGTAGTGATATTACTCATGTCATCTTTATTTTTGTTTTTTCTCTGTCCGCCAAATTCATGTCATTTTTATTTAGAAATTGTTGAAATACCCTAAGTTCCCAGTTCATTTAATATGGAAAACAGTTGCATACTCAAAAGAAGTTCCAAACTAAACATTTTAAAAATTATAAAATTTGAATTGGTAAATAATTTTGTTATAAATAATATGGTTAGGATAGTGTAGTATTTTACCAATTTTTTTGACAAGTCCAAAAAATAACTAAGCGTGATAGAAATCCATTTCATACATTGAAGATTAAAAATAAACTTGTTTTATTTTGCATAATATTTTAAGTAACATTTTTGAAATTATTTCTTGTTTAAAATTGTATTTAATTATTTTTAAATATGAAAATTTATAAAAATGTGTAAGCTATGAAAATTATATAAGACAAATTTAAAAACGCATTTGAATACATTTTAACTATAAATTAAAAATGGCTTTTATTTTTTTTTTTTTTTAGAAAAAATAACGTCCCTTCACTTGTATCTTGTAACATTAAGTAAACAAAATAAAACAGATACAAAGAAATAATAATAATAAAAAAATTATCTATATACAAAATACAATATTTGTTTCTAATAGATACTTCCCATCCCTGTTTGTACCTATATTATATTATAATATATGGTAAACCTATCTAAAAAATGCTATTAGCGGGACATGTACCAATGTGAGTAGTTTTTTATTCAACCCGCATGTAGCTCAGTGTGTTTATATACGTATTATACGTATATAATATACTTTTGAATATAATAATATATGCCTATGCAGTTTTTCTCGTCGATTTGGAAATTCAATTTTCGCATCGTGAACCGACAGAACGAGTTAGACGTTCAAAGATCGACGTGCAGTCGGTATTTTTAATAAACTTTTACGTATTTACAACCAAATTCGTTTACAGCGACATTCGAGGGGCCGCAAAAAACCGTACAAAACCTCGATATTCGTCGAAATCGAATAATACATATCAACAAAAAAGAGTGGTCGGTAAAAGTGCATTTTACATTTTGTATACGTAGTTAATAAAAACACAAAACATTCACAACAATCATTGTGACACGCTAAAATATTGGTATTGTTTTTTTTCTATTACGTCGTATGCTCACTAAACTGCAAAGATAAGGTCTGGTGTTCAAATATTATTGTCATAATATAAAATAATATAAATGCACCAAAATACAATTAAAAATTATTTTTAATACATCAGTCAATCAAATCATTTTAATTTTATCAACATTATCACTTAATTAATTACTTTTAAATTAGTATTGGCTTCATCGGAAGGCTTCTTAAATCCGTCAATCAAACCATATTATGATAACCATAACAAATTACCCTTGTTGTTATATCAGTTTGATGATCATAGCTAGAACTAGGATATTTATGATTTTGCATTATTTTTTTAGTGCAACCTGAATTATACCCGAATACGATACAAACCCGGTTCATGAAGTCTAGATTACAAATATGCAAACTCATTTTGCATATATTCACATATGACATTTTTAGGCACATAAATGCATATTTCGCTTATTTCTAGATTCAGCATGCATTTATAAAATATAAACTGTAAATACTATAGTATAGTCTTGTAACACAACACTTGAATCTTATATAGGTACTGTAAAGCAAGATAATGCGTAAATCATAGAAAAAAAAGCGAACATATCTCTAAACGTCACTAATAACTCAAAGTACACATAATAAAGTTTAATGTGTATTTAATTTATTTTGAATTAATATTTACCATTTTCTTTTTGTATATATTAGGTGAAATAAAGATATATTTAATACATTTTAATGCAGGTAATTTAATATTTTATAATTATTTGGCATACATTAAGTAAAATGTTGGTCATTAATATCTGACCTTTAGTCCAGTGTCCACTGGTCATCATAGTATTGTAGAGTCGTTTGATCGATAAAGTAGAACAATGGAACGGCAAACGATTTTTTTTTTTTCGGGACTGGTTTAACTCAATTATTTTTTATCACACCCACCGTGTCACTATACATATTTTTGACCACGTATTATTTTATAGTAGTTGAATAGATAATATTATTACACATAAAAAGTCGGTGTAACGTCACAACGAAAACTGCGCAGTGATCCATCGGATTAAAAAGCAATTTTGTACAACTGTCCACTGTCCAGGTGTTACAAAAATTAAAATAGGTATGTACTTTGTAGAACGATTTTTTAAGTATCTTGGGATGAGAATAAAAAATTCGATATCTGATTTATAAATTTTTCATGGAAGCATTTTTTAAGTTTGATTCTTTTTTTCAACGGTGTATCCCATGGAGATAAAAATAATTCATACAAATACATTATGTTAAAACATCTAATTCATCATAATTATCTTTAGATAAATGCAGAAAAGTAACATAGAAGTAATCAACCAAAAACCATGAAATTGTTAAGTCAGAATAAAAGAGTAAGTATAACTCTTTTGTTATCACTATCACGGTAAACTAAACACTTTTTAATACTGTATAATACAAAGAATTAAGGTATAATTTAAGGTAGTTTTATTAAACGACAATCGTCAAAATATAACGTTAGAATAATATCATTATATTCTGATAGCGAATAATATATTTTTTTAAACTGATTTTATATTAATTTTAATTATTTGACCAATAGTTTACAAAAAATATGTGCTCTATCTGAACGTTAAGTTTTTAAGGAAATAATAAGGCTTCAATAAATAATCATACGCGGATAAAAAAGGTGAAAAGAAAATCATTTTCTTAAAATTTTATATTAGTGTTTTAAAAAATGAAAAGAAAAATTTCGGATAGATTAGGGTACAGATGGTGCTAAAAAAGGGAAGAGCATGTTTATTAAATCACTCTGCATACACATATTATGTAAGTATACATTATTATATTATACCTGTTCGCGTGCGGTTTCAAAACAATTTAATCAACGGGTCGCCCCGTAGTCGATAACAATCGTTTTTGCTCGAAAGTACTCTAATACTTGAAATTAATTTGAGTTGCGTGTATGATATTATATACGCATATAACGCGTTTCTGCGACGACGGAATTAAAACGGGCGTTAAACGTAAAAATGCTCTTCATTTTGGTTCTTGAGTGTAGCGAAGAATCAACTGTTTTTACAATGATGTTTATTTATTTTCCGTTCTGTGATAGTATATTGTGTTGTAAGGGCGGGAAGTGAGCAATTTCAATCGAGGGCGACGTGTGTGGCACGTAAAGTAATCTTTTCCACCCGCTGGACGGATAGTGGCCTCTTTCCACCGCATCTGCCCGTATCGAAAATTAAACTTTTGATGCAAGTGTGAGAAAAAGTAAAGAAAAGAAGAGTAAAGTAAAGAATTATTAATCAGAATCGTATTATTGAAGAAATGAAGAAATTATTTATCGTTTCTTTAAAGTTCAACACATCAACCAACACAAGAGTATATGACCTGAGGAGTAAAGAATATCCATGGTGCGAAGTATGTACGGCTTTCTTGACTATTTTAATTTCACAGTCGTTTAATCCGAAAAAAAACTTACGATATGCGCACACGGGTTTTGCGGACGAATTTTAGTCGTCCTCGTCTAGACCGCGTTTTATAAATTCGATTTATACAAAGTGTTTTGAATACGCGTGATAAGGGTAGATACAAAGACGCATCCGCTCGCTATCGTCTGATTGCTATTAAATAACAAATCGTTTTTTTTTTTTTTTTGAGTTTTTTCCAACGATGACGGTAATAATAATAATAATATAGTAAAAACGAATATGCAACTTTTATCGTCTCTTTACTCGCGTTTATTATTTTTGTTTATTCTCAATATTTTTCTCTCGAGTACTCATCATATACGGCCTTCACCGCGAATAACATTTGATTTCCAAACATTTTCTGCAGCTCTTTTGCAAACGCGTAAATTTTTTATCGAACACGCCCCCGCGTTTGTCGCTCGTTATTCCCGCGGTTATTATTTAAGAACTCGTAAAACGCATAATACAATATGCATTATGCGCAGTGTATAAATTCATACTCTCGTGTACGCACAATATTCGTACACACAAATATATAATACGACCGTATACGTGGTAATTTTGGAAAAAATACGAATGCACTGTGATCAAATGTATGTTAATATACCTACTTAAAATATTTATTGCACACGCACGTGCGCGCGGGTATTTGTGTGTGTGTGTGTGTGTGTGTGTGTTTTAATATTTTGACTGTTCGTATAAGTACCAACAGTGTTTGCACACAGACGAGCGCGCATTTTTCGATTATCAGCGTTAAATTCTAGGGTAATAAACGATATTGAATTCAAAATATGTTTATTTATTACATGATGTATATAACTGCACCGAGTTTAAAAAATAAATTTAATTATTTTTGTTACTTTGCTAGTACAATAAAAATTCGAAAATTACATAAATAATTCACTATGCATAAAATGCATGACCAAGGATCGAATGTTCTAGCAAATGCATTATATTTTGGTTTGTCTTAGAACATACAAAGTAAGATATAAATATGTTTTATACGATTATCTGATATCGTACACGAAATTCTATTTTGTACATGTTAACGGTTTTTTATGCTTTTTTGCTAATTTATAGCTTATAGTGCTATTTTCAGGTATATTTTCAAATAATTTCCAAAAAAAAAAAATTCATTTTATTAAAAAGTTTTATTTATTCGGTAAATTTTTTATGTATATTCGAATAATTGGAAATAATTAGGACACAACGAATAATATTTCATGTTTTCGCTGGTCTATAATAACTCGTCAATAGTTCAGTATTTTATTAGTGGGTTGTAAGCTTAATATTTTTCACCAATTCCTTTATTGCATTCTTTTTTTATATATATATATTAAATTCATATATTTTTTTTATAAGTTAAATGCATATTTTTCGATTTTTTGTGCTTTATATTACACATTTTTAGTCCATATTAACGAACTAAAATTTAACTTTTTTAATGCAACAAGTTTCGAGCACTGTGCATGAGATATTATAATTCATTAAGAGACCTACGTAACTGAAACCAAAATAAAACGGTCTATAATATTACTAACTTCAATTAGTTTAAAAAAATGAAAAATAAATTAAAATAATTGAAAATAGTACGTATTAAAATTATACAAAAGAAATTGTCCGTATAACTCAGTTGTATCAATTTTGAACACTTATGAAAAAACACGAGTAGTTCGACAGTGTCATTAGATTAGGTAACCTTTTTTTACCTAAAAGATATCCTGTGGCTATGCAAACTTTTTTCAAATGGCATTCCCCCAAATTTTAACTACGGAATTTTATTTGGGTAATTTTTCTGTGAATTTTAATGTATTGAAATCAAAATTCGAATGAGTAGTTAATAATTTTCAATACTGCGAATTAATAAGTTATTAGCTGGTAAAATCATTGATTCATACTAATGACGTAATATGTTGGTAACTAAAAAATGTGTCTAAGATACTATTATCCTTAATACTTAAATTTGAATAAATTGAAAACTATTCATTTGAATTTAGATTTTAATATTTCAAAATTCACTCATATATAACATGAAAAATCCGTAGTTAAAATGAATGGGGGGGAGTACTATCTGAAAAAAGAAAAAAAAATTACAACAGAATTTTCTTAAAGCGACATGAAGAAAAAAGTTATGGAGACCGGTTTTCATAGTAATTGAACATTAAAAAAAAATCTAAATTTTTCCATTTTTGAGGCCAAAATAGGAAGTGAGCATGCGTAATCAATCGTCCTCTGTTTATGGGTGTATATATGATCATAAACATACGAGTACATGAAACGAAGTTATGAAAGTTGGGACACAATTTATCGTGATCGGACAACGGGTACAGTTTTCTCCGTATACAATATAAATATACGTATAATAAATACGTGTGTATGTGTAGGCGGACAGTATATTATATAAATGTATAACACACACACACACACACACCTAAATACGTATATACGTATCACATTATTATGTAGAGGGACTTGCAGTCTGTGGCCTCGGGAGAATTTATTCAAAACCCTATGAGATATGCTGTCTTGTTTACATAATCAATATATTGTACATAATACCTATGTGTGTGTGTGTGTGTGTGTGTGTGTGTGTGTGTGTGTGTGTGCAGTAGGTCCTCTCACTCGTTATGACAGATTCGAGTTATTTTTTCCCTTTCTTTGTTTATTTTATTCCTCACTCCACACACTATACCTATATATATATATATATATATATGCTATATTATACGCGAAAAAAGTTTCGTGCTGCACATCCCTTATTTATTTTACTTTTATAATATTTGTATAGGTTTAATTTACTATTATTATTTTTATAGGATTGTAATATTAATTAATATTTATTATAGATATTCGTCCTTTTCCGCTGTATTTTATAATATAAAATCCAAACTCGTACATAACGCATATTCATGTAATCACCACATATTATATTTATATAATATAATAATAAAATGTATAATACAATAATTCAATGTATCTTTGTTTTGTATTCCGAAATGACCATTAGTTATGACCATTAAATATTATTAATGATAATAATTAGGCATGAGCAGTTATAGAAAGTTCATATTTTTGTCGATGTCTTTGATTTATAGTTAGGTGAGATGAAAATCTGTCCCATAATCTAGCGGGTTCAAAGTTGTGGTATTTAGTTTGCATACTATTGTACATTTTGGTAATTTGTTTCAGAATGTTTATGACTTAGTGATTATAAAATATGTAGTTTTAATAAAATTTATCCCATAAAACAAAATGTGACATAAAAACACAAATTGAAGTATGTAGAAGAAAAGAACTTACTGTAACAAATTTACTTTATTCACGAGCGTGATTTATTTATTTATTATATACCAAAATATAAATTTTTATTCAAATTATGTTTAAAAGTTACTCGCAAAAATATTATTTTTTTTATATTTAGTGTTCTTTGTGCATATTTTATGGATTTAAATAAATACTTTTATGTATTTTACCTATTTTTTTGTATGTTTCGCCAATTTTAGTTCCTATTAGACTGTATTTTATAAAAATATTAATATGTATACACAAAAATTCAGTTATATAAAAAATATATTTACACGCAATTTTACTTACTCATACCGGGAGTTTTTTTTAACTACCCCCCCCCCCCGTTAACTGTTATCTTCATATACACATAATAATAATAATATATTTGTATTTATTATTTTAATTTTCACGCGTGAACCCCATCATCCCTTCAAACACGAATCGCACTCAACGATCTAATTAAGCACTCGTAAATATTTCCGAGATTATCTTTTGTGAATTTATTATAAACTGCACCGGGCACGCGTGTTTATAATATACTGTATTGCCGACTATATATATATATATATATATATACATTGCCAACTCGGTTATACCAGAAAAAAAAAAATCGTTATTATTATTTTTATTATTATTGTGCCGTACCGTAGCGATATATTATACGCGTTATCCCGCTGCACGACGCACCGTGTATATAATATATATACCTGTACACACTGCCACAGAAGAGTTTTTTGAAATCGGACTACGAAGAGGCGTTTTAACGATTTTAATGTATTGTATAATATATTCATAATATTTTAATTTATTTTTTATTCCGTGATATGCACAACCTCACGTACACGTTCATTATAGAAATAGGTACATAAACTATATTAATATATTTAATGATATTTCAGTAAATATATTATATATATGAATGGAGCGAAGAAGGTAGTGTTTTTAAAATGTCGCTTATTTTTTTATTTTTTATGTGTTCACATTTTAGTATAGAAATACTTGTCCAAAAATTTCGAGCAAAACTTTTTGAATCACGATTCGCCTCTATAGATGATACTTTTAAGAGGTAAGTTTTTGAAATTCTCAATATTTTTTTCTCAAAATTTAAGAAAAACTACTCAAAAATTGACAATAAAGACTCGGAAGCTATCTTTTTTCATTCCAAACTTTATGAAAATGTATATATATATATATTTGTATATAGCTAGACAATAATATGAGAAATATTGAAATGCAAGAAAAAAAGTGATACAGTATACGAATTATATGTATGACACTATATACGAATAATTATGATTATTCCTATTATAATTATAACTGCTTTTAATTAATTTGACATTATTATCAATTTATGAACAGGCCGACGATATTAAATAGAAGGTATAGTTTTAATTGTGGCTATATTATGACAAATGATGTAAGACATTAATTAAATTATCCGGTCCAGAATTACGACATAAAATAAAAATAAAATATCAATAAAATCATTCGAAATTGCCCACATATATTAAATATATTCGTATAAAATATGCATTTTGAGTTCGTAATCGCTGTAGTTTACATAGATAAATAAAATATGTATCATGTCGGATCAATTACCAACACTGTCCAACGGTTGATCGTTTATATATTATTCAGGTCGGATAAGTACCGTAACGATCGATTTGTGATTATAAACTGTGAACGGCATAGTGTAAAATGTACAATAAACAGTGTTACTAAATAAATAATTATGTGTTGGAATAAAATTCTGTTGTTCTTTTTATTTTTTTTATTTTTTTTACTAGGCTAACAGGAACAATGGGTACACATATTTTAATTGAATTTAGTGTTTAGGTAAACAAACTAAATTCAATTTTTACATTTTATTATTTATGAAAAATCGATACTTACGATTTTATTTTTTTTGAAATGTTTTATGATTTAAGATTTTATTTTTATTTATCCTATAATTAATAATTTAATGACATAGTTCATATCAATCATAATCTATTACAAAACGAGAAAACATCAAAACATTCTATTATGTACGTCACTTTGACATTAAATTAGTTTGGAGTATTTTTGAAAACTAAAAATGAGTAATAATAAAAATCATGAAATTAATGAAAAAAGATTTTGCAACGTCTACATTTTCAAAAAAATTAATAATAAATAGTTGTATTAAAATTCTTCAAAAGTAATAAAATAAAATAAATTATTTAATTTTTTTTTTTTTTTTACCAATAATTAATTTAAAATATGAATTATTATTATGTTTAGTCCTTTTCCATGCGAGTCTTATTTATATATTTTTTAAAAAAGAAGTATTTGATTTTTTTATTATTTTAGAAGATACTTTTGTGAGATACTTTGTATAAGCACCTACTGCGAAAAATAAAAATTAGCTTTTCAAAAGTGTATAAAAAAACCAAACTTCAAACGTCTTATATGATTTTATGGTACACATAACTTTGATAAATTGAAATTTAAAGTTATTTTACTCAAATGCGTACCGAACTAGAAATAATCCGTGATTTTTGCTCGGATAAACGGACATGTAACTTATTTCCTGTGAAATTTCGTTGGGATTTACATTTTTTTTCAAAATTTTTCGTTTTATCAGGTTTGTTTACATACTTCCGTCTTGTTAAACATCGGATATTATTATTTTTATACGAGTTATATTTAATATGGGCTCCGGTATGGCAATGATAATATTATAGGTGCGTCGTGTAGAGATTAATTACAAAATGAGCACGCGGAGTGCTGCACTTTAAGCGTACAATCCTCGGATTATGATCGTCAAAATTGATCCATAACCACGTCATACGTCTATAGTGTGTGTTATTAGTGCTTTTTACTTTTTATTTTTTTTTCAAAAATTAATCGATTACCGAGTCTCGGATAGGATTTAGATCGTTCAATTTAAATAACAATAATAACAATAACGTAAACAGGTTGTATTTAGGTACCTGCTCTGATCGATGATCGAGGGTTGCATCCAGGAACGGGGAACGGACAGCTGCGAGTTGGCCAACGGTTCCTCCTTGAGGCCGGTGACAGGGCCGCGAACCTGGTGGTGGTGATGATGGTGGTGATGGTGGTGTAGCCCGGACACGCCGCCGGACGCGCCGGCGTCCTGGTGATGGTGGTGCAGGCCGAACATCAGGCCCGCGGCCGCGGCGTTCCGGTGATGGTTGCCCGGCGCAGCATAGAGTTTGCGACCCCACGCGGCTACGGGGTCGAGCTCACCACCACCGTTACCGACCACGTTACCGACGCCGCCGTTACCGCCGTTGCCGACGTTGCCGACGACGCCGCCGCCGCCACCGCCACCCAGCGTGCCTAACGTTGACTGCCACGGTGCCGCGACCGCGGCGTCGGCGTCGCCGCCGGTCGCGCCGCCCGTCCAGTAGCCGGCGCCGGCCACCGTCCGTCCGTCGTCTTCCGTCGACACCACCGTGATGCCTTCCGGGCCCACCGTCGTTCTGTACGACGCGTCCGTCAACGTGCGTGCGCGCTCCGTACGGGTCCGAAAACGATGCGTCTTCAATCAGGCCGCGACGGACGAGTGCACGAGTGCGTCGGAGTCGGCGACTGCGACTGCGGCTGCGACGACGACCACGGTTTCGTTACGTACGAACGTGCGTACAATTTTTAATCGTTTACAGTAACGAAATCGAAAATGTCAACAATTATTGTAGGCACCACGGTAATATTAATTGTTTGTCATCGACGACGATAATACGATTGACTGTATATACTGCAGTTATATTATGTGCTATATGACGACGACGCGAGATCGCGAGACGACAAAACAGGGAATGAAAAAAAAAAAAAACAGAAAAAACAAACAGTTTTACACGCGACTGCCCGTACACCACACGACTATGAGCAGCGACTATGGTCGTCCCGTTGGGAGTGCGCGAAAGACTCTAAACACATTTTGGCGGCCGTCGCGACGTCGTTCCCGCGGCGGACCCTGTGCCAGCCACAACCGCGTGCGCGAACGCGCCTGCGCGCCCGTTGCCGCCCTTCACGCGGTCCGCCACCCTTCACCGCCGACGACAACGTCACCACCGCCAACCCTTCATCCCTCGTCCACCGACGGCCGACGGGGGCGCGTGTATGCGTCCGCGGCTATGGTGTGTGCGTGCACCCTTGGCCACGTCCAGGCGGCCGAGATCCCGCCTACCGGCCGGCTGTTACGTGGTGCAAGCGACTCCGCCCACAGGCCAATCAGCGCGTCCACCGCCGGCCGTCGTCCACCGGTGGCGTGCCGGTCCTCGCACACCGGCCGCCGCAGCCGCACCACGCGGACGCCGAAGAGCGAGACCGGTCGTTGCCGGGCACCGCGGGAAGATCGCGAGATGACGACGACGACGTCGATTTTAAACTAAACCATATTCATCAGGGTGTCTCTTATTTTTCAATCTCGTCGGTCTAACCCTCCCCCCAACCCCCTAAATATGTTGATATGAATACAAAAAATTTTGCATGAGTCCATTGAGATTAAGTAGTGTCGATTTAAATTTAAAATCTTAATAGATTAAATTTATATTTTACTCGTGTTTCATCAGTTCAATCAACATTTTCGTAAATAGTTTCAAAACGATTGAAAAAATTGTTTTTTTTGTTCCATATTATTAAAATAAAAAGAATCTATTTATGTTTATAGTTATTATATATATTTTTTCATACGTTCAATAATTTACTGCAAGAAAAATTTACCAAAAAATACGAGTTACTTCAAAGTATCAAATTTTTATAAATTTTTAGTATTAGTCATAACATTATAATATAAAGTGTAAATTATCGATTAGAAACATATTACTTATTGGTATTTATCTCATTTTAATGAACAATTCGATTTTAAGATTGTTTTATGTGCAAAATATAAATAGTAAATACTGATGTCATTATAGATAATTTGTCAAGATTTCAATACTAACTGGGTTCAGTCATGTGTGCGTTGTCTTTTTGTTATACTCAAGGCTCGGGACTTAAAGCATTTGCTTATTTTTATAGATTGACTTAAAATGTAGCAGAGGTGCTATAGAAGTGTATATCATGTTACAACACGTTCAATTATGAAATTTGAAAGTGCTTTTTTTTGCTTTTTTCAGTGATTTTTCAAAAAAAAAAAAATGCTTATTTTAAGTTTTTTTAATAATTATTGCTTTTTTGACCAGTTTTTCTACTTTTTTATGATTTTCTCCTGTAAAGTTGTTTTTGATAGAATTAAAATTAAAAATAATTCTTAACTTATCTAATATCTATGTTGCGTAGTCCATCGCCGACCGCAGCATTGTTGCAGGGTTAAAAAAAATATTCAAACGTTCAAAATAGAACTGGATTTTGGGGAAACGAATTAATATAATTGAGTTCATGTTTATCAGTCTATCCTTAATTTCTCGGTAAATAATATTATTTAATATTAAATATCGTCTACATTTTATTTTTCAGAAAATCCATAAAATCCTCAGTCTTGAAAATAGAGTCCTGAACTTATACCTATAATATATATATCCACACATACCTTTATATAATTCAATTGTTTTATTAAATATGGCTCAAAAGTTTCGCAGCACCGACCAAATATATCTAATTAATTCAGCAACTGCACAAATTTTAAGATCAAAGTTACCATCGAACATACAAGTTTTATTAGTACTTTTTAGTAATCAAAGAATGATTAAATTAAATATTAGAGAAAGTATAAGTTTAGCAGTTCGAGAGAGAATATTATTCATGGATATCTTTGCGACCCTAGAATTATTTCGAAGGCAGCAAAACTATATCGTTCTGCTACCTCTAAAAATAATTTAATTTATCAAACCATTATCACCTGTATGCAGGCCCGTGCGCAGGATTCGCTCAAGGGGGTTGTTTTAAAAAGTATAAAATACAAGATAATATTAAAATTTTAATTTCAATGTATATTAATTTTTTATTTATTTTTTTTATATCATGCGAAATTTATTTATCATATAGGATGATACTATTAGACATATTTACCTTCTTTTTGCAAAAATTTGGATTTTATTTTTTGGAACGTCCTAATTTGTATATAAATTATGTTTTTCATAACTTTTTTTTATGTCACCTTAAGGAAGTCCTGTGGCCATGTGATTTCGATACATTGAAATCAAAATTCGAACGAGTAGTTTTTAAAATATTCAAATTTAAGTATCTAGAAAAATAGTCTGTCGGACACATATTTAGTTACTTACGTAGTATGTAATTATTATGAACGAAGAAAATTAATCTTCGTTCAGAAATATTTAATAAAAATGAAGATTCATGACAATTATAACTATAATATACATATTGTAGGTAGTATATTGTCCCTAACATTTAAATAAAATTTGAATTATTATTTAAAAACCACAGGTTTGAATTTTGATTTCAATACATTAAATAAAGTCTACTCTTTATAATTTGTATTATCATAAATAAAGGTTTTTTTTTTATTCATACTAAGATTATTCTTGGGTTTAATTTTTAGCAACATGACCCATGAAATTCAGCAGTTCTTAAAATTTAAAAGAGTGAAAATCAGTCTATAACTTTATATAATATAAACTAAAAATTAAGTAAAAAACTAAATGGAGGGAATATGAACCCCCAAAACCCCTTCCTTGTGCACGGGCCTGCCTGTATGTACCTATGTGAATTCAATTCGTCACAAAAATAACGAAATAAAATTAAAAAATAATATTTTACAGTAGAAGTATAACACTAGATGAGTATTACAACCCAAATTAACATCTGATTTAATCCGATAAATAATCTAATTAAGTCCAAAAAATTACCTATTGGAGTCCGTGAAAATAATGTAATATCATTTTCCTTTTATGCAGATTTGAGACACTCAGTATGTTTAATACTTAAGTATTTAATTTAATAATGCTTAAGTGATCGAATAATTGGGTTTATTTATTTTCCTATGTAATATAATTTTCTTTTCAAAAGTCTAAAGTTTTCATCATTTTTATTTTTGTCATAAATATTTTCTGAGTAGTAAATTACTTACTTAATTAAGTTTTACAACAATATGTGTACAGAAGTATACTCATAGATGTACTGATTAAAACAAAAAACAATTACACGTTTCATGTTGATAGTTGAAACTCATAATATAATTTTTTAATAAAAAGAAGTTGAATTTTATGGAATTGAATTAAACGCATAATCGGACTTAATTCAAAATTTAAATATAATTCTTTATCTGGGTCTGAACTGTACAACCCTCCTTATAAAATTGTAAATTAGATAATAAATGGTGAACTGTTTTCTCATCATTATTTTAATACAAATTAAAAATTTATAAATGTAAGTTATTTAAATTTGATCGATAAGGAGCAGATTGAGTAGAATTCATTAAAAATCTAGGAGGGCTACGAGTGTTACAAATTTTTGTTCTGGGAGGAGGATGATCAGCTTTTTAAATTATTTACTCATGTAATTAATTTACATAATATTACAGAAACAAATTTTGTGTCCCCTAAATAATCACTCAGGTGACGTCAATGCACCATATTATTATATAATTATAATAACAACAATATAATTGTTATTAGGTAATAGGCATAGGCGTAACTATAGATGAGGATGTGATGCCTTTAGCATACCTCAAAGTTCCTTTTAATCATGCGTACATCATTTATTTCTATTATATTACTTCTTCATATTAAACAATATTAAAAAGATATTAGTAATAAGTATTAGTTTAGAGCACAAAACGTAATGCTCTTAAAAAATTACTAAATATGCATGCAATTATGCGCTTAAAAATGTACAAATGTACTCCAAAAATATGCACTGAATATTTTTTTACCACAAAAACTTTCTTAAATGAAAATATTTTATAGAAGGTTGATAGATTTTGTGTTTATTACTTCCCTCGTAGTACTCAAAATCATGATACAATTTTAAAATAAACATACATATTTGTAAAGTTAAACTTTAAATTTTCAGAAATTAAAATACAAATAAAATAATGGCTTGAAAAATGTTTTATACATAAATTTCATTTCCTTTTAAAATGTTTGCGTAAAAATATATATAACATCTGAAAATCCTGAATAAAAAAATAAAGGAATCGTTAAATACCCTTAATTTTATTATTATTATTATTATTATTATTATTATTTTTTAAAATGTTTTCAAAAGTAAAAGATACAACTAATTAACCAGAAGCAATTTTATATATTTTGAATAGCTAGATACGTTAATTATTATATATTTTATATTTATAAAAACGTAACTGAAAAACATAATAAATGAAGTACAATAATAATTAATGAAAACACTTAAATAATTATATTTGAATTTGTATTATTTAATTTTTTAATCGCATCATCAATTATGTTATAAAAAATTGTAAAATTAAGAAGTAAGATCTTAAAACTACAAAATCACAAAATATACAACTACAAAATATTCAATAATATGGGCTATAAACTTTTAATATTTATTTTGTAGTATCATAAAATTAATTTCTAGCTTACTAAGCAATAAATCGAACTACCCAGGAAAATTCA
Source organism: Stegophylla sp. TES_Ste_2020 (assembly GCA_025469315.1). NCBI lineage: Eukaryota > Metazoa > Arthropoda > Insecta > Hemiptera > Aphididae > Stegophylla > Stegophylla sp. TES_Ste_2020. The sequence goes on along the minus strand of JAIPRM010002115.1, from coordinate 325 downwards.
AGCCCAAGGGTGATTTTTTTAGCATGTTCACCCATTTTTTGGTCGTACAAATGTGAAAATTTGAACTTTTTTTGGAGTGTTCAAGTTTCTATAAAAACTGTTTTCCATAACTTGATTTTTCATGCCACCTCAGGAATGTCCCATGGAGATGAAAACTTTTTTTCTTTAAACGGCGGCCCACTAATTTAACTGCAAAATTTTATTCAGGTAATTTTTTTGTGAATTTTAATATATTGAAATCAAAATTGGAATTAGTAGTTTTTGAATTATTCAAATTGAAGTACTAAGAATATAGCGCTTTGAAGATACATTACGTAGGCAACTA
>JAIPRM010002114.1:0-32441 GCA_025469315.1 Stegophylla sp. TES_Ste_2020 | reverse complement strand
CAAAATTTGACAAAAACGACTCGGAAACCATCATTTTTTGATCCGAATTTTATGAAAATTTAAACATAGATAGAAAATCCTATAAAAAAGATTTTGGTGCAAGAACATTTTGAAAATGTGAAAAAAAATTTTGGACATTTTTTGAAAATTTTTTTTTTTCTTATATTATTAACTTCCTTCGTTCAGAATCGAAAGTGAAGAAATGATTTATCGTTTCTTTAAAATTTAATACGCCCGTCAAGAGAATACCACCCGTCGTGCGAAGTACACCCATCGTGCGAAGTATGTCCGGCTTTCTTTTTTTTTTATTTATAAATAGACCAAAAAGATAGTAGTAGTGAAATTAATTGTTCGTAATTATTATGCCTTCTTACAGGTGCAATGAAAGTATGCAATATCAAAGGATTGCATTGCTTGTCGTTTCATAAAACGATGCTTATAAGCTTGGAAAAAAACGACGGGACGCCGATCAAGTGCAACTGCATGATGCAATGCGAGGAAATTCAACTGTTTTTGGACAGGAACTCAGAAAGGACATGGTAAAACACATAGTGATCGAATAAACAGAGAGAAAAAAAAACTGTACAAAGCCTCTACCTACTATTTTCTCACATTATATTATTATTATTATTAATTCAGCTGCCATATTATATTGTACGTATAACTGATAGGTCGTATCCAGTGCCGTGGGACATCCGTTTCCGTTGGGCCGTTGACAAATATAGTAAGACACGATTGCGCCGCGATGTCATCTACAGCTTCGAAGATTTATTGGGTTAGTGTGCGCGTTTGTTCGTTCATTGTTTTCGAAAACACGATTCGAGCTTCTATGATCGTCGCCTTGAACATACGTCTGCAGAAATAGTAGTTGAATTTCCCCTATTCCCCCCCTCCCACAAAACACGATGACAAACGGTACTCTTACGCGATGTATTATAATATAATATACGAGTACAACATGCGCAAAATGCACATGACACGTTAAACCAGAGAGGTTCTCAAACTTTTTTTGATACTACCCATTTTGGTCATTTTTTTCAATTTCTCGTGACTCACAACAATAACCAAATGTACTTTTTTTTTTGTTTTGATACTGAATAAAAAAAAAAGCATTTTGTATTTAAATTTTTATCTAATAATATGTACAACTTGGTATTAATTAACTCTAATTATTCGTTTATTTATTACAAAAAATGTGTGATAAATATTTAAAATTATATAAGAGTATACGATTAAATGAATATTACAAAAAAAAAAAAAAATATATATATTTTATAAAAATTCGGACATACTTATACACCATGTGGATTCTTAACTCAAAAAAATTTCTCCCTAAAAATATATTTTTCATATTATTGTCTACAGTCTATATTTAAATTTATATTAAGTTTCAATTGCATTTTTGTCTAATTTAGGGCTGTTTTTCTCAAATTTTGTATAACTATTGAGAATTTTGAATAATAAACACCCTAAAGTATCATATCGAAAAAAATAAACATCATTATAAAAAAAAAACTAGCTTCTTCACTTTACTCAGAAACTAAAATTTAACGCGACCCTCCAAAAATGTAATCGCGACCCACAGTTTGGGAACCTCTGCGTTAAACTTTGCGTTAGACAGTTAGTAGTGGGTCCGTAACTATCCGGGTAAAGTAGTTATCCGGATGTATGTTTTAACTTCGACATTGTGTGTGCGTTCAATATTACTATCCCTGACAATAATTATACGAATTCTCTAATATGTCTAATAATAATGTTACGAACTCGATAATAGTCATTTTATAAAACTAATAATAAAATTAATTTATTTTAAATTATTATTTTAGTATAATATGTGTACATTGTCCGATTAATACGAACAAAACGTATTATACAAATGCATAACGTATTATATTTACACGTATATTATCGTATACCTCCTACATGTTTGTTATTAATACTCAGACGTGATAAGTAAAAAATACAACTTTGACAGTAAATGTCAAAGTTGTCTTACGATTTTGCCCGTGTTGGTACGTAGAAATAAACATGTTTCTAATTACATATTCATGGAAAAGTATGCTGTTGTTATTATTATATTTATAATTAAAAGAACCAAAAAAGACATAACGATTAAATTATAAAATCAATTGGCCATTTTAATTTACTTGGTAGTTCTTAAATCGTTTTGCGTCTCTCCTGCAATGCAATAAATTGAATTTATTAAAACTAATAAGTATCAACATTTTTAATTTCAATATAGCTGTGATGCATACCTACAACTACTAATATGAAGAAAATCACTTTTGCAAACCAGTACAATTTTATTTTCCCCCAAAATGACGACGTTGACCACCAAAGATGTTATGAATGCAATATAAATAAAATATTATAAATAAATTAAAAAAATTAAATAAATAACGTGATTCATAACAGCCACCCCGTGGTTTTTCCACAATATACATATGGTATAGTCTGTACAATACTTTGTGACCTACGTGATTTATTTTACATAAAAAACGTATATATATTTTTTGTAACAATATATCATCTAGCTAAATCCGACTATGTCAATTTATTTTGCACAATATAATATATAGCAGAAAAATTATAATACATTTCATGTGATGATGAAGTTTAAAAAGTTATGTAATATAGCGCAATGGTTCTTGACCTTTTTTATTCTATTCCTCCATATCATTTTTCAAAAATCTCATACCCCTTAAGTTAAAATTTTTGCTTTTCTTTTTTTTTTTTTTGTTAACCTTACAAATGAATTATACAAAATAACCATAAGTATACATATATTTATACAACTATTTAAAGTTTTTTTTTTTTACATTGTTACAATATCAAGGATTATCTATTTATGTCGGTTGGTTACATAATTATAAAATACTGTTATTTAGTTAAGTAAGGTATATTATTCTCAATTGTATAAGACACCTACCATTTTTAAGAATTATATATGAATAATATGTATAGGAACTCCATATACCAGGTACATTTGCTCAGTTTATATACGTAACAGCTATCATGAATATTTATACATAGATATTTTTTAAGAATTAATTTTTATACACATTCTGAATAAGGTCATTTACTATTTTAGCAATTGTTTTCTTTATACGATTTTTTTTAATTATAATTATAATATCATTGGTTTTATTAGACTCATTTCCACATTCATAATTAATTAGGCTCTTTACATAATTTCCTAAATTGTTGAATATAGTTTTAACCATATAATTTGGTGCACTTTTTGTACTAGATAATGATATTTTATAAGGTGGTTTTATGTAATTACTTGTTCTTCTGTCTATTATTTCTGTATTATTAAATATCTACATTTGAATTGCTTTTATAAGTGTGTGTTTAATGTATAATATTTTATAGATTGATAGTATGTTAGTATTTTTAAAAAGATCTATTGAAGGTTATGTTGGCGGAAACGAGTAAGCTACTTTTATAATAATTTTCTGTACAGTATGTACTGTTTTTATTTCTGTTTTGCTGACACCTCCCCAGCATGTTATATCATAATAACTGATTTATTAATAATAGCGAATTTTGTGAAATAAAGTAGTTACATACACAATACACATAAATAATATAGTAGTTTTATTTTCATTATTTTATAAATTGGGATATCTATCAACTATTACTCATTCATCGAATTCAACAATTTGAACAAATTATTAAATATAAAAGCAGAAATAATAATATAAAATGTAAATATTAATTAAATAATTTAATATTACGTAAATATAAAATTTATTTTTTAACAAAATTAACAAAAAAAACACAAATCTCGTTATTTCATCATCACTGAATTCTCCAGTGCTTATCTTAATTCACCCTTAGGGGAGAATTCCCCACCGGTTGGGAACCACTGCTATAATGTGTGCAGATGTGCCATATATGGTTTTCGTGAGTTATACTCCAGGAACATTCTCTAGGACAAATTATGCCGATAGTCGCCGCACTCGGTAATCACATTATTGCATCGATTACACGAATAGTTAACATTTTATAACTGTATTATTGGAATATCAATATTGTAATATGTATTTATACATAAACAAGTATACATTTCGTGTGATTGTGTGTGCGTGTGGTATAGGTAGGTGTATTCTATAATGCGAGAGCATTAAACTGTAGAAAAACAAAACATTTAAATACAATGCATGCATTCTATATTATAGAGATAACAGTTCTATACATGCGTAGCTATAAATTTGCCATTTACACAGAGCGATCGATTTATTCCCCCCACTTATAACCCCATGAACTATGATCACTTGAATTTAGAAAATCGTAACCATCACGACTACTCTCAATAATAATTCACAGCATCAAAAAAAAAACTTTACTTACATAATTTGATTGAATTACAAAATTATTTTTATCAAAGTGTAAAGTTTATAAAATCAAAATTTGTTTTATATGTAATCAGTGATATTACTATTATAAACGTAGGTATTATTTTAGATTCTGCAAAGAAGAAATTACAGTGTTCTTACAATGTTGTTTATTTTTATTATTATTATTTTGTTTTTCTGTAAACACTATTTCGCATAGAAATACTTGTCAAAAACTTTCGACCAACCACTTTTTGAAACAGAATTCAGCTCAATATGATACTTTAAAGAGATCATTATTCAAAATTCTCAGTAAGTTTTCCAAAATTTGGGAAAAACTACCTGAAAATGCCTTAAAAACTTTTTTTTTTAATCCAAATTTTATGAAAATTTAAATATACCAAAATTTACTTTTATACTACAATATACAATAATAATAATTATTTATTTCAGTTTCTCTCGGTGGCACGGCGTCGTTTTTCCTCGGTTGCAGCGTCTTGTCCTTCGTTGAAATTGGATACTATCTAACGTTGAGACTTTATTGGTTTATCTACCGAAAGCGCAAAGATTGACCACAAGTCGTCTTCATCTAGCATGCAGTACCGACTTTGAACAAACCTACAATATCAAAATGCCTTATATTTTGTTACCCTCAATTCTTTTTAATATTACTTAAAATAACAGTTAAAATTTAACAAAAAACATATTTTTACCATCATATTATATACCATTACCTACACCTGCAATATAATATATTACAAACACAAAATTAAGTGAGTATAAAATTATTGTTTTATGTGGTTATTTCCTTTATATCTGCTATTTTTTCTTAGGTTCTGAGTGAAGCGAAGAAGCCAATGCTTTTACAATGATGTTTATTTTTTATTATTTTAGTTTTTTAGAGCTGTCCACCTTAATCAGGTTCATAGCTAAATATTTTTTTCCAGTATACCTGAGGTATTTACTGAAGTATCCATGCACAGCCTAAACCGCTGGGTCTAGAGATTTGAAATTTTACACAGATATTTCTTATATAACGTAGGTGAGCTCTAAGAAAGGATTTTTCAAAATTAAGTCCCAAAAGGGGTGCAAAGGTGTATGTAAATGTAAATCAAGGCACAGTTCAAACAACTAGATTTATAGACTCGACATTTTTTTAAAAAAAAAAATTAATTATTTTCAACTACCTAGCTAGAAATTCTCTACTAGCTTAAATGAAAATATTGCAAAATGTGTAAAACAATAACACATATAATGGTTGATTAAAATTACAAATTTCCAAACCAATAATTTTTAAATTTTACAATTAGGTATCTACTCAAAATATCGATAAATTTCCAAATCTTGGAAAAACTATTGAGAATTTTGCAAATAATCTCTCAAAGTACCAAGTAGGAAAAATTTCTGATCTAAAGAGAGCTTGAACTATCATTGCAACTCAATAATGTGAATAAATACATGGCAAAAATGGCAAAAATACTTTTAAAACTGATATTTACTTCACGACTCTCAAAATCTAAATATAAACATAGAAAAGTTTAATAATAATAATTTTTCAATATTTCACAGTAATTTCAAAATTATCTTATTCGAATAAGACCTGTAAATTTTCGGTTTATAAATTAGACGTTGAACCCCTTCTATTCCGCAGTAATTCCGCATAACTACATTTACATACCTAATACCTATATAATATATATATATATATATATATATATGATATGTGAGCATATCCAATCGCACAAACGTGGGAGGAAGGCTATGGGGTCATCAATAATAATCTCTCCCTTAATTATTTATATTCAGGTTCAATATTCCGTCACGCCACGACCAATTAATAGGCGGCCACGACGTGACGCTTGTAATGTCTTCACGTATAATATAAATTATATATTAACGCATATAAATCTACTGTTAAATTATTATATTTTATACGCTGGCGGACGTAAATCCGTCGTAATTGATCTCGCCGAGCAAATTTCTCCGTAACACTCGACCGTGTTGCATAACGTACACCACTATATGGGTGGCAGACATTATTATGTGTGCAATAACGCGTCTCCACGATTTACGCGATCGTATAATGAAATCATAATAATAATAATAACACGGGCCTTGTGATCGTATAATAAATACATATAACTGCATCTAGAACATCATCGCTGGGCCGTAAAAACGGTATTTTAAAAAATGAAATGTACCACGGAATGTACTTACACGATTTCGAAAAACACCGCATACGGTTTAACGATGAGTTCAATAATCAAGCCATTTATCAAATTTTATTACAGTTAAATACGTAAGAGATACAGCTTTTACCATGACGACGTCTAATAGTTAATATATACCTATCAGTGCAACAACGCGATGTCGTCTTAGCATTTGATTTCGTCTACTAAAATAGGGGACGGAAAACGATTTTGAAAAAAGTTATTAAACGAAAATAAAACAAAAAATGAAATGAAAACGAAAATAAACAGCAAAATGATAGCAAAAATAATGGGTGCCTATTTGGAACGGCAAAATCTGGAACAGCAAAAATTGAAACGACAAAATTTAGGTCGGCTTTACTTTCAAATATTTTTACACATTCATCCATAGACACGTATCCGTTTTCAGTTTCTGCGCCGTATCTTAGCACTCATCGCTTCGCTCGCTCCGCTGGACTTGCAGTCATTAGCGCAACTTGGAAAAAAAATTTGGGGGCTAATTTGTTTATTTTGTTGATTTAGCCCCCCAAAAAGCATTAACTTATGTAATTCTCATAAATTCTGGAGGGGCTATGAGCTCAGCCCCCTTAAGTCCCCCTCTAATTGCGCCTATGCTTGCAGTGCGACGTGGGGACATTTCGGCGTTATAATTGACTTGCTATACAACGTGGGGACAATAATATAATTTGCCAGAATTTTCGGTTTTTCCATCCAGTTTTTAAATCCTTCGTAGAGTAAAGGAAGATTAGAGATCTTCCTTTTCACCGTCTTCTGATTCACTCTTGTTTTTCTTTTTTATAGTTTGTTTGTCTTCTTCGCTAGATTCATCAGACGAATTCTACGAGAAATATTAAAATTGATAATTTTTGTTAGTCATTATAAATGTTGTATGATGGGTACCATTTGGGTGCCGCCACCTAGCGGTCAAGTCGATCTCAGTGCGCACACGTTCTCATAGATAATACATTTATTTATTTATTGTCTATTTTTTATGCTGCCACCGCTGCTGCGATCACTACCGACTGCGTACAGTGGGATAAAATTAATTTTTAACGTGCCAAAAATCAAAATTTTAAAATTTATAAAATGCTAGTTATTATATATATATATATATATATATACAATTATTATATCTCTTAAGTACTATTAGTTTTTTTTTTTTTCATTATTTTACAAATAATATTATTTCCACTAATTCCAATATGGAAGTACACAATTTACCAATTAAATTTAATAATTACCTAATTTTAACATGTTTCTAGCAGTAAATTATACTGCTAGAAACATGTTAAAATTAACCACATAAAATACTTAGCGTAATGTTTATCACCTAAAATCAAAATATAACTTTTTTGTAAATTAGTAAATAAGTGCCTTATACAATATGGTAAAAATATTATAGTTTTATAAAAAACAAGTTGACAAACGATTTTCGATATTTTTTCAAGTCAATTAGACATATATGTCAGTGAGATCATATTAAATTTTCAAGTGTTAACATCAAAAATTGAAAATTGTATTACACAAAAACTAACAAGAAATAAAACAATTTCAAAATGCTTTACTTAACTCTAAATTGATCAAATCTTTTTGAAATTTTTAAGAGATGTTCTCGTGACCATTTTTAGTAGTTGGCGAAAGTGTCAAGTCCCTAGCGGCATTATTTTAGAAGTCATGTTAAAAAGAAATTTTCAATTTTTACGGAAATTCCGGTGATGGCATATTTTGTCGTTTTTTGTCAATTTTTTGACAGTTTTTTCGCGTTTTTGAAAAAAGTATTGAGAAATTTGAAAAATGACCTCTCAAAAGTACCATCTGGGTTCGATTTGGGATCTATAAAGTTACTGATCCAAACTTTTGGACAAATATTTCTATATGAAAAAGTGTATACAGAAGAAAAAATAAATAAATAAATAAACATCATTGTAAAAACACATAAGCTTCTTCACTACGTTCAGAATCTAATATGAGCATATTGTATACTGATGTATAGATCAATAGATCATAGACCTAAGAGCAAAGTTGTTTAATTTAATAATTATTATTACTTGTTGCTGGTTTCGACCTGCATAATATTATTATCATTAGTCAACCGTAAATTCCCATTTTGCGGCAACACTGTAACAGCTAGACGCATGCGCGTAAAACCCAACTGTCGCAACACACACTCAGTATTATACACAAACGTTCACCACAACAATCGACGATACGATAATCAAAATAGATCAGTGATTTATTTTATCACGAATTCACGATTAACTGTTTTATATTATAATATTATTATTTACGGTCTTTCTTTTAACACTATTACACTTAATCGTTATGTAGATTCAAGAAAACAAACTTTTCGACGCCATCCCGAATTTAACCGATTACGATTTGTTACTGGAGATGGCCGCGTCTTTGAAACGATCCGAGGACAAGAACGCGAAGACGGAGAACGGTAAATTTAATTCAATAATTCTATCCTGTTACGGACGAATAAATTAATCTTCATATCTCGTGTAGACGAAACGTCGGAACATCCATCACATGCATCTGTTGCCAACGCCTTGGCTACTGACGCTGACACTGACGAGAAGCCAACGAATGAAACGAAAAAGAAATCTGCCTCAAAGAAGTCCAAGAAAAAAGGTTAGTATCTAATTTACAAACGCTTACCTGTGATCCGTGTGAATCTCGATTTATTGTTCTGTTATTGGACCGTAGATGACAAATCCGACAAGTCAAAGTGTGAACCCGTTGACTGTCCCGTATGTTTGGGACCGGCTGTGTTTCCGACGCGAATTCCGTGCGGGCACATCTTCTGTTTTTTGTGTGTCAAGGGAGCTGCAAGGCAAGCTAAACGATGCCCCATGTGTCGTCAACATATACCAGTCGACTTTGACAAGAACCCTACTGTACTAGAACGACAGGAAGAAGATATTCTCGATGACGGTTACCAATGGTTTTATGAAGGGAAAAATGGTATGTAATAAACTGCTATTTAATTACTTATGTTCAAATATTGAATATAGGTACATTTAAAATTGTTATTTATTAAATTATTATTGTTTTCAATATTTCAGGCTGGTGGCAATATGAGAAACGGACATCTGAAGAAATTGAACAAAATTATAAATTAAATCATACAAAATTTGATTTACTTATTTGTGGTACCATTTACACAGTTGATCTCGAAAAAAATGTGCAGTATAACCGAGAAAACCCGACTAGGAGAAGGAAAGTTAAAAGAGAAAATGCCAGTAATATTGCTGTAAAAGGTGTAGCCGGTGTTCATTAACTTACCGTATTTGCATTTATCTATTTTAATTAACTATTTTCTCTTAAATAATGAATAAAAATTCATTTTTATTGTGATTTCTAGAGTCTATTTCATGTACTTAGTTATGTTAAATGTATTAAGGTTCTATATAAATCATTTTCGATTTTCTCGGCATTTTTGGCCGATGGCAATTTTATTCTCATTTTGAATCATTGCTACTAATATTTTCTTAAAAATATTATCTACATTTATGTAATTACAATTTTATCATTGAGAAATGAATACTAAATACATCAAAAATTATATAATGTTTATAATAAATAATATAAGTATAAATATATAATAAAGTATGTTAGGTATATTTTAAGAAAAAATTTTGAATTTTTATTTATGTTATAATACAAACTTTAAGGCTATTTTATACACATTTAAATAACATTTTACTATTTTGAAAAATACAATATTTCATGATTCACTTTTATTATTTAATATTAATATGTGGATAACATCTTGCATTTTACAAAATTATAGTTACATTTGTGGTTGTCTTTCGACGAATAAAATTTGGTAGGTCTATTGAACACAGACAATGGTTTCGCATTTATATTTTAAATAGTATATTATGAAATATTTTTCAATTATAGAAGTATTAAAAAGAATTTCAACTTATATCATTTACTTCACACTTTTAACAAGTTAGACACTTATCTAACTTTACTTGAAATTCAATTTTTCAATTCAACTTTCGTGAAATACACCATAGTTTTATATGCTACATAGTAAAACTGCCATGAATTGTATATGCTATTGAACAATCAATTATTATTTATATGAAAATTCAGACTTATGGCATTTATATTAAAGAAAAAGTGTATGCATATTATGCACTCAAATTGACTGAAATATGTGGAAAAATATGCAACATTTTTTTTTTTAATTACAATAAAAACGCTTCATTTATTAAGCTTAATTTTTTTTTTTTTTGATTTGTTTGATAATAATAATTTTATTAGGTCTTTATAACAACTGAATTTCAGGAAATGAAGAATTTCTCTTATCATGTCCAGCTAATAATATTATCCTATCTTTGTCTCTCATAATAATTTGTTCTAAATTTATATTATAAGCGAATCTTCAACAGTAAATAAAATTGTTAACATTTAAAATACATTTACTTAATACTAAACTTAAAAACACTTGAATGTGTTAAAAATTAACATTAAGTTGCAAAAATTTCAAAAATATACTATTGAAAAGATCATACTTAAGTGTGTGATGATATCTAGATACAAATGTATATCTTACATTGATTATTGTAATATCATTATTCAAGAATATACAAGTGTAACAAGTTCCATACCATATTTATAAGGTGTAGTTTATTTATTTTTATACAGTGTCAGAACTAGAGTTGGGCAATTACTAAGGGGGCAATTTTCAGTACTCGTGTAGCATGTACCTACCAAAAAACTACATGTGTAGTATTAGGGTGTTTTTTTTCTTTTTTTGTGCTGCAGGCTAATATTTTAACATAGGACCAAAAAAAGGTTCACCCAAAATTTTAATTTTGTGGTTCAAACAAGTGTACAGCGCAAATGCAGTTTATTTCCCATTCAATCCACATGGGGAAAACGACATTTTTACTTAAACATGGATTGTTGGCAGAATATTTTTTTTTCGATAACAGTATTTTATAGATAGTTAAATCTCTTACAAAAAAAGTCCATAGTACTAAATTCATAAATTCATTATTTTCAAATGTATTCTCATAAAAATCTAAATTGAATGAAATTTTTGAAAATAACAAATTCATGGATTTAGTCATAGATAAGTATATTATGGATTTAGTATTAAGGACGTTTATTGTAGGAAATTTAATTCTCTACAAAATATTTTTATCGGAAATATAAAAAAATCTGCCAATAATCCATGTTTGAGTAAAAATGTTTTTCGTCATGTTAATTTAATGAAAAACAAACTTGCTTTGTACCAAAAAAAAACACCATAAATTATTCAAATTTATACTAAAATCAAAAGTATGTATGAATGTATGGTTACAAATGGCTATAATAACTGTTACAAACAGTTGTTTAACTGATACAACAATAGACACAATTTGATACATATATTTCAACAGACTGTTATTTAATATAATTAATTTAATTTAAATAATATTTTCGACTTTTTTTTCCAAGTGCTTGGTTAAAGTAACTATTTCTCCACTGTTTTTTGTATTTGATTAGATTAAATATATAAATTAGAATTGTAATAGGTAATACAGTAATAATTAAATACCATAAATTCACTGCATGAATATTGAATAGGTAAGTTTTAACTTTTACTCAAACAAAAATGAGTCATCAACATAAACTTCCTATTGCGATTAAATTTGTGATCATTTTATCAAATTTAATTTGGGTACAGTTTAAAAAATGTTTCGAGTAGTGAGCACTTTAAAACATTTTTTATACGTTGGATGACATGGCTAAATTAATATTGTTAAATAATCAGGATTATCCTTTTGTTTTCATAATATTTGATAAATGATTAAAATTCCACTAAATATGAGAAAGTTACATACACTATATCTTAAATGCTTAAAATATTCCTATATAAATACGTTATAAACAATACATAATAATAATTAGAGGATAAAGGAGTGGGATTAAGGAGCAAGGGATTTAAACCCTCCTCAAAACCAAAAAAAATTATAATTTTCATTTTTCAGTCCAAATAGTCTGTGGACTCTGTCCATCTTGAAATGTCAAGCTCAACTGCACCAATCCAACAAACTGAAGCGGACATCGTTGGTTGGAATAGAAAATTTAAAATATTAGACCTCTGAGTCTACCTACTATTACCGAAATGATATTTGTAGAATTTTCAGTAAATTTTGTAAATTTTTCAATATTAATACTTAGTTCTATGTGTAAATAATTTTCTCTGTGTTTGATCTAAATAAATTATTACCAACAATTGCTATATTATACAATGATGTTATATTTTGAATGTAATAAATATAAAAACGTTGAGATTTAAAACTGTACAGGATTTTTACAGGATTATATTTTTACAGTGGTTTTAGAATTGATGGCATATTATGTTCATCAACAATATCAGTGCTTGAGTATTGTTGTTTTGCATTTTCGTTCCATGGCTGTACATTTCCCGATCCATATTGTAAAAATACTAAATTAGTTGCTATCAGAATAGCAGCAGACAGCCAAAAAACATCACGCCATTCTTCCATAGAGCTCTGTAATTTAATGCGTTTTGTTTTTCATCTTTATTCTTAATCACTTCCATTTAACATATTTTTAATTAAACTTACATTCGGAACCATAATGCCAACAATATAAGGTGCAATGACTCCGGAAAAACATCCAATCGTGCCCACAATGGCCATCAGTGTTCCAGCATAATTGGGACTGAGATCTAAGGCATTGACTTTCAAGCTGGGTACAAAAGTACCCATAAGTCCCATACCAGCTGTGAAACTAGCTACGGCCAAAAATTTATCGCATCCAGAATAGGAAGCAGCAACGATTCCGATCGCTGGCCCTACACTTGCTAGAAAATGATATTTTTTTTTTTTTTTAAATAAATCTGTTATATTTTTCTTAAGATAAACAGAATTTGTTGTTGTATGCCTACCTATTGTTACGAACGTTTTACGTATACAAGTCACTGTAAAATATTTGGATGTCAACATAGAATCAACTATGAAACCAGAAATCATTGCAACCAACCACATCGCTATATATGGTAAACCAGACCATATTCCGTTCTGCAAAAATTGTGCTTATTAATGAAACGTATTTTCTATAATGTGAACTATCTTACAAATTGTACACAAGTTTTTATTTTATCAAGTAAAATATGCAGTACCTGAACTATTGAAAATTGTAACACTGATTTCATATATTTGGGTAAGTCAGTTATTATTGTAAACAGACCCCAGTCGTGGCCGATTTGAACAATAATCAGCCCCCACACAGGCGCTGATGTGAAAATCTGTTTCCAAGGAATCGATAATTTTCCCTGAAAAATGAAAATTGTTTAAACGAACAATATTATATCTACATTTTTTTTTTTATATATATATAAAATGTGAATTGTTATAGGTATAATATTGTAATGTATACTAACATCATCCCGATCAACAACGTTTATTGCACGATTCAGATACATTTTCTCTTTGTTGCTGATAAATGGGTGCCGATTTGGATGGTTATAGATTAATACAAACCAAAATACGAGCCACACTGCACCAAATATCCCAAATAAATAGAATACACTGGTCCAAGAGTCTGTGTACCGCATAAGAAAACCACCCAATTGCATAGAAGCAACATTACCCACTTGTGCTCCTGAAAATTAACAAAATTATCTTATAAATATTATTGTAATTTTATGGCACAAAAACTGAAAATATTGCGTACGCGCGTAATCCGATTGGATGAATCAACCTAAAACGTATACCGTTTGAACGAATTTTCATATACGTTATATTATATAATTTTAACATTATTCGAATTGTCGGTAGGTATATCCAAATTTGGTTGAAACGTGTTCGTCACATTGTCGGTATCTAGTTAATTTACTTTTGTAAATTATGTGTATAGGATTTATACGAAACTCGTCCAAAAAGTAAATCCGATTTTGAGTAAAATAAAAGAGGTTATGATGATTCACCCAAACGACTATCACCTTTGCATAGGTACCTACACCTACCTGCAAACACCAGTGACCCCAATCGGCCCCGTTCTTCAATTGGTACCCACGAAGCAAGTAACCTGCTCATAGCAGGATACAATGGTCCCTAAAAAAATTACTTATGTTATGAAACTATTAAAATTGTATTCAATAGATAATGGAACATTTTCGGTGCATCCAAATTGCACGCGAAAAATATGAAATCTCCGAGTTGCATGCCATCTCTTTAAAAGAGTTTGCCCAAATCGCATCATGGAAATCGAAAATTTCCCTTCCTACTATAACTGACTTAGGATTATCAGCAAGAGCTATTTACAGGTGTGGTTAAATATATAAATTATATTTTTTTAAATGCTTAATTTTGAAATTTCGTCAAAATAAGAAAGTTTTTATCCTGTAATTTCGTTTTTAGGGTAAGTTTCATATTTATTTTATGGTTTTGGTAAATTGTACCTGTCCACAAATCTGGTGTCAAAAAGTTTCTGGTCGAGACTTAACATGTAAAATAAAATAAAATAAACATTATTGTAAAAACACTAGCTTTTTCACTTCGTCGAGAATCTAAAATGATTATTTTTACTTTTGAAACTCTAGTAATAATATAATAATTTATTAATTAATTTAAAATAACATAATAGTTTTTCTGCTAGATTCTATTAATATTTAACTAGATATAGAGGAAACAATTATGAATATTAATGCAAAGAATATATTAATATTGACTTTTCTATCTTCAGTTATCCACTGAGAAGCGAAGTTTTTTTTGCTCTTATTTACGTTTGCCTATTACAGTAATAATTTTACTATCACATCATACGTATAATACGTCTTCGAGAGTTTATTTTTGAAGGATATTTAGTTAAGAAAATAATTACCTATGTAAATAAATGACAATAATTATTTCAGCGTACGGATTTTGTTTATGTTTATACAGTACCTAGATGATGAAAGAATAAATTTCAATAAATATTTTATTACATTATTTTTAAGATTCATCTATCATCAACCCGATAAAGATGATCTGTAAATTAACTCGGGTAACACGCATCATTTTCTCTACATTAGTGTTCTATAACTATGTTATAACAATTATTGTGGAGGTGGACTTAGTACAATAATATATTATATTTATTCCTCATTCACATTCCTATTGTATAATTCAATTTTCAATTTAAATAAAAGTACACAATATAAACATATTATATTATATTTAACATTAATTATTATATACACTACAAAAGACGACAAATAAATGTTAATAAGTTTGCTAATTAAATACATACTTGAGCGAGTCCAATAATCAGTCGAAGGATAATCAGCCATATCGGTCCAATTCTGGCCACGCAAGGTGTTATAATCGTACCAATACTGCTAAACAACATTCCCAAACCTAATGTAGCTTTTCCACCGTATTTATCTGCCAACATACCACCCGGCATCTGCGTAATTACGTATCCCCAAAAAAACGCGCTTAACACTAGCCCTTGAGTCTTCTCATCCCAATCGAATTCCATTTCCTGTAACATAATTTACCAAAGGCGATATAAGCAAATAGGCATTGGCGCAACTTGGAAAACATTTTTCAGGGGATAATATGTTTATTTGATTGAATTATCCCCCAAAAAGGTATTTTAAATTTATGTAATTCTAAAAAATTCTAGGGGATATGATTAGTTTTGAGGGGTCTTAGCCCCTCAAACTTCCCTCTAATTGCGCCTATGCAAATAGGTACACCCAAGAAAATTTTTATTATAGATATTATATGCATTGTGCAACCTAACAACTTATTTAGATGTAATTAATGCAAGATCAAATATAAAATAAAATAGATAATATGCATATAATTTATATCATTAAAGTTATTGACGTGGAAAAAGTTATGAATTAAATGTATATATTACATTATAATAAAGTAAAAGCTATTAAGTGAGTGTACAGGGTAATTTTTTAAGCCCTTTTTTCTTTTTTTAGCCGCAAAAGTGCAAAATTTTGGATTTTTTTCCGAATGTTAAAATCACTACAAAAACTATGTTTTCCATACATCATTTTTTTTTCATGTAACATTCTTGTCGTGTCCAGATGTCACCTTAAGGATGTCTTATGGAGATACAAACTTTTTTTTTCAAATGGCACCCCCTACTTTAACTACGGCATTTTGTTCAGATAATTTTTTTGTGAATTTTGATGTAATGAAATCAAAATTCACTCATGTGAATCCCTCAGTTATTTTGGAAATTAAAATACGCTTTGAAAAAATATCTAACATCATACATAGGTACTTAAAGAATAATTCGTTGTAGAATATTATTAAAAAACGAAGGGAGTATAATATATGTGCGTCTTAATAAACTACTTTAAATAATTTATATATAGTAACATTGTACTTTGGATTTTAATTGTAAAATACTATCTTTATACATATGCGCCACTTAACTTACATTTCCGCGCGAATCTTTTAAAAATTGATATTGTTAATGTGAATTTTATCTTATTTTTATAATAATTATTATTAATACAAATAATATATCTAATCTATGAATGGACTGAACTGTGACCTATATTACACCATGAAATAAATATTATTGATACTTTTACCGGTACAAACATCCAAAAACAAAATCAAGAAACGACGTAATTCTGTGTTAATTATTATTAAGAGATTGAAATACTACAAATGTTAAAAATGACCACACATAATAATATAGCATCTATTATAATATAGTCTTTGCAATTTAAATTTTAAGTATAAATATCAATTAGTATACCTTTTTAATTTATACTTCTGAATTCTAACTGAATTTTCCGAATATTATATTTAAACGAGGATACCATTTATCACCATCATAGCAAATTTTACTTAATTATGTAAATAAATAAATAATATAACTATAAATAATACTAACTATGCGATATATTAAAACAAATTCACATTTATATTTTATACCTATTTATAACAGAATAATCTTTAAATGGTCACAAAAAATAAGAATGCATTTTATGTTTTAAAATCGTATATTCGATTCTTTTCAAAATTTCGTGTAATTGTTTTAATAAAATATAATAATAACAATTTCCGAGCATTGTTATCAGCACTATAGAAACGTTTTAGTAAAATGTAATGCGACAAGAGAGAAGAGATTTTTAATTATTTTTATTTGCCATTTGAAATGTCGTTAAACGCGGACATTGACATGCATTAAACTGCTACAACATTGGCACAACATAGTAATAACTATAATATTGTTTCCTCCTTTATGTACATGCTGTGGGGTCCTCCTCACCATCAAACACATATTAACCGAATGCAGAATCTACGACAGGAAAAGAAAGCATCTTCAAATCTCCAATCAACTAGTGGAAATACTCAACCCGGAACCCAACAACGTCTCCAAGCTAATCCAATTCCTCCCTGAAACCAACCTTTTAAATAAACTTTAAATGTATATCATAAAAACAACACTGATTATAAACCTTTAGAATAGCTCATTTATATTTCTAATATTGTTTTATTTTTATTGTTAAACTATTATTTTATTCTTTTCTAATTTTGTTCTTTAATATCTTTGTAATGTAACCACACACTTATGTAATTTCACGTCCAATGGCCATAGATGCTGCGGACGGGTAACTTAAATAAAAAAAATAAATAAATATTGTTTCCGTCCATATGGACAGTACCGTAGAAATCGCGGTGTGAGCGGTTCATTGCACCAGGGCCCCCTCATCAAATTCTTGTGTGGGGCCCATACTTAAAACCCATTTTACTTAAAATCCCTCTCAGATTTTATGGAAAGTTGCATAAAGATAATGCATTTGAGAAGAGAGGTATAAATCAGACAAATACCTAAACGTGTTTAGATATTTGTCTCCTTCTCAAAAATGTTTATCCTAATAATATTGTTCTAATGACCTAATATATTTCAGTATAAACGAAAATTTTGAAAAAAAAAATGCTGATAAATAATACAACCTGGAAATATGCAAAATAAAAATTGGAATTGGATTTAAATAGGTGTAATTCAGATTTGTATCTGATCTAGCAACTTTTTATTTAATTCTGTAAAAACATGAAAATGCAGACATTTTTGAGTCGTCCAACTGATATGTTTTGCTTTTCTATAATATGTTTGAAGTAAATAATACTGTAAAATAAGGGGTCCACAGATTTAATTTGCACTGGGGCCCGTCTATTTCAAGCCACGGCACTGCATATGGATTTCACCATCGTTCGATCAAGACTCTGACAACCATTAGAATACTTTGAACGGCGGTGGCGGCGTATTTACACATCTACCTACGTTATAACATCTAATTTAAACATTTGAAACTCTCTTTTCAGTTAAGTTCTGCGAACTATATTATAATATTCGTGTTCGGTTAAGTAATAATTATACTGTGGTCTCGATTACAAAAACAATAAATCCGATACCCGTATGTAAACAGGATCAAAGAATAACGATAAAAAAATAATACATAATAATTGATAAAATCTACGGTTATGACCTGATAATAATAATATTATGTACACCACCGGAAATCGTCTTGGCGGTTTTTCTTATTATTATTCTCCGAGTTATTACCCTCAGGCGCGGATTCAGAGGGGGGCTGCTATAGGTGCTCGGGCACCCCCTGTCACATCAACCACACTACACAAAATTATGTAAAATTATTAACTAACTAAAAAATATGATATTTTTTAACGCAATCGCTTGCCACACTTGGGTGAAATTGAAAAGCAAGTGTAGGTAGATAAAATGTATTGTAAAAAAAGCTGTATATATTTCTCACCATGGGTTTTGTTCGAGCATTAAATGGTATTTGTAGACGTATTAAATTTCAAAGAAACGATAAATCATTTTAACTTTAAAGGCGTTTTTGTCAACATTTGAGTAGTTTTTCCGAAATTTTGAAAAAATTCTTATTCATAAAGTTGCTGATCGAAACTTATGGACAAGAATTTCTATATGAAAAAATAAAATAAACGTAATTTTAAAAACTCTAGCTTCTTCACACCACACGGAATATAAAACGTAAAATAAACCGAGTAGATCATTATAGTAAATTGAATAAAATATGAAGAAGATAATTTATTAAATTTTTTTTGTTCTAATAGAGATATAAATACATAATTTATTTTACATAAAAGATTTATATTAAGGTGTAATTAGTAGTTAGCTGCTAATTAGTATTCAGTTCTATTGATTGAGCACCCCCTATTTATAATTTCTGGACCCTCTGGAATCACCTGGTTTCCCTTGTACTAATTTCTTACACGATAATATCACCGCGGCCAGTGCCGTTTAAGATACCCATTACCTATTATATACTTGCTACGTAATATATACCGTAAAAGTGGTACACATACGTTTTGAGTGTCAACACGTCGCATATAAATTGTGTATACATGACGTATGACAGTGAGATAATATACGTGTCGTCAACACTACCATTTTTATAAACGGTTAATTATTGTTATGATAATAATGTATCGCGCGCGAGCGCGCCATAAGGTAGCAAATTCTTGTTTTTATGTTGACCACGACCGATACTAATACGGTAAGACTACGAAATGTCAAAATAATATACACAATATACAATAATATTACTACCTACTTTATTGCTTCTAATGCGGATTATACGTACTATATGAAATGGGTAATAACTACAACGATTATTAATTCACGAGCATCTGCAGTAGCCCTTTGAATTGGACGGGGAAGAGGGGGGGGAGAAATAGAAGTAAGACGACACGAAAACGTTCGTTTCAAGAAGGCTCGAGAACTCGATTGCAGTCCATTCACGAATAGATACACTAAATTAATTTTATAAAACATCAATTGAAGGCTTCTGTGCAAAAACAAGACAACTCCATCTTTTTATAAATTATTCAGAATGAGCAAAAAAAAATTCATTATCTCATATGCCGTATACACCCGCGATATTGGTGGGAAATAATTCATTTCATAATATTTCTGGAAATAATTCCAAAGAAATCTAATTTATCCATGAATAGTTTTCCACAAAAAACTGGTTTTTGAAAAGAGGTGGAGTTATCTTGTTTTTGCACAAAATCGTCAAAACACTCAGAACCCTTCAAAGTTCAATTTTTATCTCGCATTCCCCTTTAAGACCACTCGGCACTTTTGCAATAATTCCAATAATTCGAGTAAGGATTACTCTACAGAAAACAATAAATAGGTAATTATTATACAGATATACAACAATAGATCACTTCTATTACTTTTACAGTGATTATTTCGATAATCGCTGTATTATAATATTCACGTCATATTATATCATTAAATCTATTGTTTTTTTTTATTATTTTTATTATTACGGACCTTCAATCGTGTTACACATGATCGATATGTTGCTGACTCGTGAGGGTCGCTCGATCAATGTCGGTTCGTTTTCATCTTCGTAGATTAAATCACGTTTGCATTGCTATAATAATATATGGTATTCGCAAAACAATAATTTGTCTGAGCCTGTGACCAACATCTCATAGTTTAACGATTAAAATACATGTAGCCATGTAGGTAAATGTATCAATTGTATCTAGTATCAAAGACACAGATACATAGGACCATAAGCGCAATTTGAGTCAAATATTCCTTCCATTGTAGACCTTCATCAGAAAAGTTTATAATTTTGACTATTTTTAAAATTTTAGAAATTTGAATTTTTATCTATAACAATTTTTTTAATCGGTGCAAATTATTTTATTTTTTTATTTGTTCCTAATTTTTATAGAATGAAAAGTAAATATCGAGTAGGTATTGATTATAATACTATTTTTCTAATGATATTTATTAATATTTATGTTATACGTATGTGAATAAGTCTTGACCCATGCACAGATGAATTTATTATTTTGAATACCCAATGCAAAAATAATTTTTCTACACTTTCATATTAGTTTCACAGTGGAGTAAAGGTAGAGGTGTGTTTTTACAATGATTTTTATTTTTTTCTGTGTACTTTTTTTTTGTATAGAAATACTTGTCCAAATGTTTCGATCACAAATTTTTTGAATTAGAATTTGACTTCACATGATATTTTAATGAAATCATTTGTCGAAATGCTCTACAGTTTTTTCCAAAATTTAGGAAAAATTACACAAGTTTTGACATAATTTTTTTTTAAAACGTTTTTCTTGCCATCCAAACTTTATGAAAATTTAAATATTATAATGAAGGTTAGTTTAGTTAGTTTACAATAGCAAACACAAAATACATGTAAATTCAAAACAAATCTAGAATTTGCCCTTTGTTCTTGTTATTATACTTTTGGCAACTTGAACTAACCTAATCTGTTTTAACGAAATCTAGATAACTCTTAACTAGGAACTCACTTGAATGTAAAGTACCTGAATATTGCTAAAATACCCATTGCATTATTCTAAAATTGTTATTCTGTATGGTTAATTTTTTTTTTTAAATTAATTCAAAACTTTTATTTCAAACTTTATTCAGAATACAATTGAGAGAACAATGTTACCTTTTTAAATGCAGTCGTGTTGCTGATTGTTGGGTCAGCTGGACACACGCTCTCCGTGGATGTGCTGTGCGAAACGTGATTGTGGTGTTCGACCATTTCGGTGATTGCCAAGCTTAGACAAAACCGTTGAACATAGCCAATGGCCAGTGCCATGAATCCCATCGTGCTTAATATGTATCTTTGCTGGATAAAACATGGATCACCTGTAATAGTTTACTGTGTGAGAAGTGCTGAATGTCATGGTGTAATCGAGAAAAAATTAACGACAAACGGGAAAATTTGTCGAATTCCCGGGGCGAAGAAAAGAAAAAAAAATCACTAGAGAAAAATTAGAGACCTTGGGCAACAACCATACATGTCCTTTTTTTTAAAATTTTTCAGTAGATAGGTGATAACCCATATCACCTCCTCCTCCCATACGTAAATATGCCATTATCTATAATAAGATAAATATGACTATCATAATAAATAATGTATAGGTAATCTATTTTAATCTGAATGATAATTTCTTAGGAGCACTTAAAAAAAAAAAATCCTGATTGCAATTGTGAATACTTCCGGTGATCCAAAATTAAAAATAGTCAAAAATACTAAAACAAAGTATAACCTTCTTTTTTTTTCTTCTTAATTATTACATAAAATAATAAAATATTCATTTTTTTTATTTTTAGGACTGAAAATTTTATATCATTTACTCATATGAGACAATAACTTGTATCTATGTTTTTGCTAAAATTAGTACCTAGTAACACGGTCAAAACACGGTAAAATTAAGAATTTATACGAATAATAAAATGGACACAGATTATTCTGCTATTAACCATTCTAAAAGTTATATTTCTTAAAATATTTAAAACATACATTTTTTTTTTTCTGTAATCATAATAATCTTTATAATGTTTAAATATAAATTGTCTTATATAATCTGAAGCGTCGCTGAGAATCGTTTAATTAAAGAAACGATAAATCATTTCTTTAAAATTTAACACACCCATTAAGTACCACCCGAAGAGCAAAGAATTCATATGGATGGAAATATGTTGGGCTTTTTAACTATTAAGTAAAAATAATCGATTTTCTTATGTTTCACTGCACGTAAAAATATAGCATGACCTTACTTAACAAATATTCAAGTGACCTATTAATTATGGTTCACAAAAGAAGTATTCTCAAATTTATTCTTGACGGCAATTAAAATGTAAAAGACTCTGGCATGACATTAATAATTGTGAATGGGTCCTAAATTTCTCACCCTCAAAAAAAGAATACACTCAAACAGTTTCTATAATATTCAAACCTCAGTACAACAGCTGAGGTGCTGAGGAGATCCCTAAAATTTTAATGTCTCTCAACATTCTCTTGTCACTGATGCTACTGAAATGCATCACATAGTCAGTAGATAATGTCACAACGTATAACAAAATAATTTTATGTTATTATAGTATGTTTAAGAATAATGAATTGTTTTAATAGTGATTTAAAATATTAAAACAATTTTGTCATATCAAAAATAATTAAAAATATCGTAATTAATGAAATTACGTATTAAAATATGATGAAGTGAAAAGAATTATAGTGTCTCATGCGATCAACCGTGAACAATTGTATTAATATCTGTACATTGGTACCTATGTAATTCACTGAAATAAATTGATTTACGGCTTGAAAATGTGTGTAAATCTCTAAAAATATATATTAAATTACAATCATTTAACATGTTACTGAACATAAAAAAATATCAATTATTATAAAATAATTATAATTATCAAAATGAACAATAATTTAACATATTAAAATATATAATTAACACGTAATCTACCGATTACTTATTTTGGTGTTATTGTGTGATTTATACACACGCGATCTATAAATGTGGACTATGATTATGTTTTATATATGTACCTAACTATATTATAAATACTAAGGTCCTTTATGTTTAGATGCATTTCTTTTGATAATATATTAAAAATAGGTAGGTATTTCTGCATATTATATACTTGATAAGCCAGAGAACCGAAGATTTTATTGCCTAATAGAGTACCTAAACCAAAATATGAGTACGCAATAATAATAAAAAAAAAATAAATAAATAAATATTTTAAAAAATAAAGTAAAATAAATGCATAAAAGCCGGACATACTTCGCGCCACGGATATTCTTCGTTCCTTTGGTCAGATACTTTTGGTGGGTTTGTGGAATTTTAAAGAAACGATAAATCGTTTCTTCAATAAAACGATTGTGAACGAAAGAAGTTAATAATATAAACACCAATAATGGTCGTTATCTTCAACACACTTACCAAGAGTATCTGACCCGAAGAACGAAGAATATCCGCGGTACGAAGTATGTCCGGCTTTCTTTTACTTTTTTTATCTAATAAATAAATAAAAAAAAAAAAAAATATTGGAAAAATTTCCAAAATTTTTTTTTTCACATTTTCAAAATTTTCTTACATTATTGTCTATCTATGTTTAAATTTTCATAAAGTTTGGATCAAAAAATGTCTCTAAAGTACCAACTAGAGGCAAATCCGGTTTCAAAAAGTTGCTGTTCGAGACTCTTGGACAAGTAGAGCCATACGAAAAAGTATTCACAGAAAAAAAATAATAAACATCATTATAAAAACACTAGCTTCTTCACTTCGTACAGAATCTAAAATTCTATTTTATTTAATATGTAATATTAAATAAACAAGTAAATAGTTAATTTTCCTTTCCCGTATAAGTAACTGTAACAGAATACTTCATTATTTATGCACTAAAAATTATAAAACAACTTTTATCATAAAAATTTTAACGAGATGTGAGAGTATAGTTAAAATATTCTGTTACTCATCATTAAAATTTGAATGTACTAAAGAGTTCTAAAAAATAAAATCAGGGGGGGAGCGTCTGTTGGATCACGTTATGTATTTCATTATTTATCGGTGTATTATATTTTTGTATACTCGTATAATAAATATATTTATTTTTTCGAGTTCATATTGCATTTGTCATTCACTTTTGAGCTATGTATAAATTTTCAAGTCTCAAATTCATCGGAAGTTAGTTTAAAATCGATTGCAAAATTCCGTGACATAGAAAGCAAGTTAAACAAAAGCGAAAAAAAACGTGAAGATGAAATACATTTTCCTATTATAGTTGACTCGTCGAAATCTTATTAAATTTGTAATGTTTTTGTAATTTAACAGGTACCTACATAAAACAATTAAAATAATTATTTTAATTCACCAATAATATGTTTCAAAATTAAATTAGGTACATACAAATAGTAAAAAGATAAATTTTAGTATATCACATACAAAATCAAAATAAATACAAATATAGGTAGGTATTAAAGACCTGCACGGACCGGGCCTGTTTAAGTATTTTTGAATTGGGGCCGGGCTTAACTTAATTAAATACATTCGGTTTGGATCTGGCTTCTTCAAATGACAAATGTTCCGGGCCCGAGTAAAGCTGTTCAAAAGATAAAAGTTTTCTAATAGGGCCGGGATTTAAAAAAAGACTTTTAAAATTAAGAAAAATAATTACATTTTTTGTGAAACACGATAGTTAATGGTTACAAATGATAATAATAATATTCAATTATTTAAAAAATGTGTGATTAAATTCATATCATAGTCGAAAATATTTATTTATTTTTAAAAACAATATTCTTATCTCATACCGATGTACTATATTATTGCAAGAAAAAATTCATAAAAATTGTATTTACTGTTTTATTAATAAACTAATAGACTTATTCCGGACTGGATTTTTTGACGGATCGGCATGGAAAACTATTATTTTCGGAACAGGTCGGACCGGACTTTTTATATTAAGATTCGAGTCAGGCCGGGTTGAAAATTATCAGCCCGTGCAAGTCTCTAGTAGATAGGTACTTATATTGACTTGAATATTATTAGTTATATATTTTTTTTAATGATAAAATAAATAAAATTATAAATGATAGATTACAATCCGATTTTTGCAGATTGAATACTAAAAGCACCATAAAGCCAAATTTTGACTAACCTTAGAAATTCATCTTTAAAGGTAAACAAAAAAAGTATTTGTGTTACAAATTTAATAGCGAAGATTATATTTTAAATACTACACTTATGAAAAAATATTTAATTAACAACCATAATGATGGAGTAAAATTAATGAAATTTACGACCATTATTTAAGAAAAGGTACCAATTTTCTTTAACATCTCCGACATTTTCAAATAATTACTATAGCTTTCTCTATTACGAATAATTCAGAATAATATAATTCAAAAGCGTATAGGACTGAATTAATTAAGGTTATTTTACAATAAGTTTGCAATGATATTCGTTTCAACAATAATTTGGCATTCATTACTAATTGTAATTATTATTGAATTTTCCATATTGACATATTTAAATACACCGCTACTTAAATGCAATTTATGGTATGCATTAATTTGATGCGTGACGAAATAATCATTCAGTACCTACGTCATGATAATGAAATAATAATATTTTTTTTTTTGAATATTTGCCTTCCGTAATTTATAAAGTTTGTAGATACATAAATACAGTAAATTATTTATATGTATCAAAATTTCAAAATAAATTGTGAACACTGATTAGTACCCATATAATAAAATTAATTCAAATTTGGTTTTCGTTGACGATTATTAATTCTGTACTTTTATTGTGTTTTTTTTCTTACGCGTGTGCTCAAAAATGGCATAACATAACGAATTCGAACAAGGGGAACAAATTTATTAAATTTAAAAATCCAAAAAATGTATTTATTTTTTGTCGTACAGTTTCTACGTATTCATTTAAAATACCTATCATTAAATTTGATGAAAAAAAAAAAGAAAAAAGTATTTGATTTCATAATCGTACAGAAATCGTCTGCAACTACAACAAAATAATACACATAATAAAAATATGTTCAGTGTTATACGTGCCTGGATCTTTTTTCAGCGCCATGTTTAGGAACGGCGGGAAAAAAACGTATCACGACGGTGACGTTTTAAAATTTACTATATAAATAACTAATAAATATAAAAATTAGGAATTGGAAAAAAAAAATGTTTCGTTTATATACTAATCTATACACATCGTTTTTTATGTGACACTGCACACTGAACACGCGCACGTCTAACACTCGGGACCGATGAAATTGCAATAGAACACACAAAAAAAAAAAAAAACCGTCTTCAGTGTTTATAGTAATAATAATATTCTTAAACGGCCAATGATCGAATCGACAGCGGCGCGCGCTGGCGACCAAATCAAATCGTTTCTACCAGTCGCCGCCGTCATCCTGACGTGTATATTAGAGCAGAGGTTCTCAAAGTGTAGGGCGCGACCCTCTAGGGAGACGCGAAAGCTTTATAAGGGGGGGGGCGCAAAATTTTTTTAAAAATCAGCATTGTGTTGGTAAGACAGAAAAAGATATGTGAAAATTGCATAATAATTATCGCGTCCTGTAGAGTGTATAAGAGCCTCTCCTCCTTTCACCAAACTTTGAATGAAAAAAAAAAACAAGCCCACCTATCACATATTAAAAGTGACCAATTAATCAAAACCTTTTATAATAAATATACATATTTTATTTTAAAATAAATTTGTTATTTAAGTATAAATATTAGCCTATATTTGTTGTTTGTTTTTAACTTTTTGGTACTCTAAACATGACTATTAAAATTATTTTTATAAGGGGGGCTCACGTCTGGATTTGATCAAAGTGGGGGGGGGCCTGGTCTAAAAAGTTTGAGAACCTCTGTATTATAGTATTATTATAAAATATACGGTATGGCATTGGAACGGCGAACGCAAAAATTTTTCTAGTAGCCCCGTACAATAAGACCTGACAATTTTCATCACTGATTTACAACGTCACACGTTGTTACAACATTAAACATAATTTAATTGTAACATCGACTATAACCGCGTTATCTTTATTTAAACACCGATGCAGTTTACAGCCGCGGCCAGTGTCAATATCCATAATTAATCAATCGTTTCTTATCCAATGTCCGTGTCGTCATCAAACGTTCGATTTACTATAATTATTAGAAGCCGGAATAATATTCTCTTAAATAATTGCAAAAATATTCTTCGAAATATTCTTTAAAAATCATTGTAAAATATACAAAAAATATGCTTTTACATTTATATTATAGGTATTTTCTTAAATTCAAAATATGCAAAAATAATTGTTGTTATGAGAAACGTAAATATCTTAATAATATTTAAACGATTATTTCAGCGCTGACTATAGATGACAATATTTTGATTAATACACCCTCGTAGTTTTACATTGAGTTAGTTTTCATATATTTTGAGGTATTTCTAATATACTAACCTAATCAAACTTCAAAGTGATGATTAAAACTCATTCAATACTATTTTAATAATTTACTGATTTTTTTTCTTTTATTTACGCTAACGTTTCTGAATTATGCTGATATTATTGTTTGAAAATTTTACAAATGTTTGAAGTGTTTTTCCAATATTAGTTTCTAGCCTAAATTTAATCTCTTGTGATTAAGAGTCGACTCCTTTCATTTTTTTTATGTATACACGTTTTCGTACAGAAAAACTTGTCTAAAAGTTTTGACCAGCAACTTTTTGAATCACAATTTGCAGTTAGATGATTAGATATTTCAACATTGTCTAGGGCGTTTATTTATCATTACACAAATCAGTCTTTATACTGTATGTTCAGTACGGAAAAGAAAAATGCAAGACCTACTCGTAAACCAGCGGTCACCAACTGGCGAACCGAGGTACGTATCCCCCCCGGACCGTAGACATATTTTTTTTGACGGGCCCCAATGGTTGAGTAATTGTACATTATTTGAAAAAAAATTTCGGACATTGTGTTATATATTTTACAATATGAGTGATTATTAATAACACAAAGTTCAAAGAATTTTCAAGTTGCGACACGTAATTTATTTATTTATATCAGATTTTTACCATCCAAAATATATTTACCGTTTTAAAAATTTTTAAAATCTTAAGAGATTTTTAAATTTTTTTTCTTAAGAGAATTCTTAAATCTAATAAATTAAAATGGGGAAAAAAAATAATGAGAAAAAAGTGTTAGAAAAAAATGACCAAAATTTTTTTTTCACATTTTCAAAATATTCTAGCGTGAAAATATTTCTCATATTATTGTCTATCTATGTTTAAATTTTCATAGAGTTTGGATTAAAAGAAAATAGTTAACGCGTGTTTTTTCAAATTTTGGACAGTTCCTCCTAAATTTTGAGAAAACAATTGAGAATTTCGAGTTATGACCTCATTAAAGTATACCATCTAGAGGTAAATCCGGTTTCAAAAAGTGATCAGTCGAAACTTTTGGACAAGACGTATTTCCATACAAAAAAAGTGGTTTACATTAACATCTCTGTAAAAACACTAAGTAAACGAACATTTCACTTTGCTCAGAATCTAAAATATTAAAACAATTTATTTTAAGTCGGAGTTAAAAAGAATACACACCTACTAAATCAAAAATGCTATTTTTATCTCATTTAAAAATTGAACAAAGCAATCCTCATTATTATAACATTATAACCCGAGACTTAATGATAACCTCTGTAATTGGCATTCATACTCATGAGCCTTAAAGTTATAATTATATTTTATTAGTTATACAACTTATTCATAATATTATCTGCTTTAGCCTATATTTAATATATAGGCTATAAAAAATTTAATTAATTTAAATTTCAAATTATTTACCTATTGAAATTAAAATGATCAAATAAATGTTTTCTTAATCGTATAATTCATATAAAAGAAATTATAAAAAATAGTAAACTATAATAATTAATTAATAAGTGATACTTAAACTCAACGTTCTTTGTTATTTTTATCCTCTAATGCTCGTTCAAGACTGTATTTAAATAATATCGAGTATTTTTAAAATGAAGAAACTCCATTTTACATTCTGAGTGGAGAGAAGAAGCTAATGTTGTCATAATGATGTTTAATTTTTTTTTTTCTATGTTTAATCGTTTTCGTGTAGAAACATTTGCCCAAAAGTTTCGACCAGCGACTTTTTGAATCACAATTCACCTCTAAGTGGTTCACTTTTCGAAATTCTCTATAGTTTTCTCAAAATTTGGGAAAACTTCCGAAATTTGACAAAAAATACTCGGAAATGTAACTTTTTTTGAACCAAACTTTATGAAAATTCAAATATAAATTATTTTATGATAACAATCTTTAACTAAAATAAAAATATTTAGCGTGTATTCGCATGACCATCACCGAAATTCACACGTCATTTATCACCGGGTATAAAATCGTTTTTCTGTTGTTGACGTTACGTCGACACGGAGTTTCAATAAACATTTTTGAATTTCGAACTTGTATCTATGTCATAGGTTCTTAACCTTTTCTGGTTCAAGGACCCCTTTTAAGTAAAAACTTTAGTACAAACTAATGGCAAATCCGGTTTCAAAAAGTTACTGATCGAAACTTTTGGACAAGTATTTCTATACGAAAAAGTGTTTACAGAAAGAGCAAAAAAAAATAAAAATTAAGATCATTGTAAAAACATAAGCTTCTTCATTTCGTTCAGAATCTAAGAGTAGAGTAAAGTATAGACAAGAAAGCCGGACATACTTATCACCATGGATATTCTTCGCTTCTCGGGTCAGATACCCTTGGTGGGTGTGTAGTATCTTAAAGAAACGATAAATCATTTCTTCAAAAAGATGATTCTGAACGGAGAAAATTAATCATATAAAGAATAATAATAGTCATCATTTTCAACACACCCACCAAAAGTATCTGACCTGAAGAGCGAAGTATGTCTGACTTTCTTATCTATACTTAACTTTTTTTCATCTAATAAATTTAAAAAATGAGAAAAAAAAGTATTAGAAAATGTCCAAAATTTTTTTTTCACATTATCAAAATTTTCTTGCCAAAATGTTTCTCGCATTATTGCAGTCTATCTATGTTTAAATTTTCATAAAGTTTGTATCCAAAAATGATGGTTTCCGAGTCTTTTTTGTCAAATTTCGGGTAGTTTTGTCCAGAAAATAAATTGAAAAATTAAGAAATTCAAAAAATAACATCTCTACAGTACCAACAAGAGAAAATCCGGTTTCAAAAAGTTGCTGATCGAGACTTTTGGACAAGTACCTAGATCTATACGAAAGTATTCACAGTGAAAAAGAGAAAAAAAAGAAGAAATAAAAATAAACATCATTGTAAAAACACTATAGTTGCTTCACTTCATTCAGAAACACTGAATAATTTGTTAAATATCTGATAAAAATAATAAAATTACCTATCAAATTATTAAAAAGTATAGGTAATAATAATGATTATCAAAAATTTCACAATATTATTATAAAGCAATGCGTCACTGCTTGAAATAAATAAATAATTTTTACTATTAAATGTAAATAATGAGATTATCTAAAATTTTACTTATCAAAATTAGAAAATTTCCAATACTTTGATGTCATAAGCAACAGTAAACAATATTATAACAGCATAATATACAGAATAATTTCATACATCTGTAATCTTTGTTCTCGACATAATATCATTAACTCATTAAATTTGAGTTCATAATCCATTATTTAATTATTGTGATTATTTTATTTTAAAAATTGTAAACATGTACACTACAGTCGATTAATATTAACTTTTAATCTGTACAGTAATGCATGAATATTTGGTGAATATATTTATACCCTCATGACATAAATGTACCAGTTAAAAAGCCGGACATACTTCGCACGACAGGTGGGATTCTCTTGACGGGTATATTTAATTTTAAAGAAACGATAAATCATTTCTTCAATAAAACGATTCTGTACGAGGAAAGTTAATAATATAAAAAAATAAATGAGGAAAAAAAATGTTAGAAAAATGTCCAAAATTTATTTTTCATATTTTCTAAATTTTCTTGCGCCAAAATCTTTTTTATAGGATTTTCTATCTATGTTTAAATTTTCATAAAATTCGGATCAAAAATGATGGTTTCCGAGTCGTTTTGTCAAATTTTGTGTAGTTTTTTCCAAAAAAAAAAATTGAAGAATTGAGAAATTCAAAAAATTACCTCTCCAAAGTACAATGTAGAGGCAAATCCGGTTTCAAAAAGTTATAGATCGAAACTTTTGGACAAGTATTTCTAAACAAAAAGTTGTACACAGAAAAAAAAATAAAAAAAAAAGCC
This sequence comes from Stegophylla sp. TES_Ste_2020, assembly GCA_025469315.1. Classification (NCBI taxonomy): domain Eukaryota; kingdom Metazoa; phylum Arthropoda; class Insecta; order Hemiptera; family Aphididae; genus Stegophylla; species Stegophylla sp. TES_Ste_2020. The sequence continues at coordinate 232 of JAIPRM010002114.1, read as the reverse complement.
GGACATACTTCGCACGATGGGGTTTTCTTTGCTCCTTGGGTGGTACGCTCTTGGTGGGTGTATTAAATTTTAAAGAAACGATAAATCATTTCTTCAATAAAACGGTTCTGAGTGGAGCTTCAGTTGATACAAGATAATTTTACTTAAAAATTATAAAGTTTATTAATATAAAATATATATATATATATTTGTTGTACTCAGCCAGTTTTATATCCCACTATGAACTAAGAAC